>WEKY01036661.1:3529-13787 GCA_013390045.1 Picathartes gymnocephalus
TTTTTGGGGGTTTTTTGGGTTGTTTTTTTTGGGTTTTTGTTGTTTGTTTGTTTTGTTTTGTTTTGTTTTCCTTTTTTTTTGTTGTTGTTGGTGGTGGTGGTGGTTTTTTTGTTTGTGTTTTTTTTTGTTTGGTTTTTTTGGGGTTTTTTTGGGGTTTTTTGGGTTTTTTTTGTTTTTTTTTTTGTTATTTGTTGTTGTTGGTGGTGGTGGTGGTTTTTTTGTTTGTGTTTTCTTTTTTTGTTTTGTTTTTTTTTGTTTGTTTGTTTGTTTTGGGGTTTTTTTTGTGTGTGTGTGTGTGTGTGTGTGCTGCTTAAGGAAAACTCCCACTGCTGCCAGGGGATGGATGGAGGCAGGAGGCTGCGGCAAAGCCCACCCTTGATGGAGACAGATGGAGGATTTGCTGTCTGCTTCTTTGCTGAAATACCTGAATAACCACAATGAAAAGTCAGAGTGGAAGCTAAAAACGATGCTGAAGTCTTCTTTAGAAGTGGCCATCAAAGCCCTCATTTTGAAACAAAACCAAGTAGACAGAGAGTCAAAAACTCAAAGAGTTCCAGAGAGTCAAAGACTTTTCCATAAGAGATGACTCTCCCACAGTCTTATTTTCTGCATCTCTAAACTAGAAAATATCTCATTGAAAGACAGACAATGCCACTTAATTAAAAAGAAAAAAAGAAAATAAATCCTTACTGCCCAGGCAATAGGAAAAAAATACGTAAAGCACATTGAAACCATAGAGTGAGGTTGTGAAGGAACATTTGTGCACTGCCAAGAGTGTTCATTTCTACTTGATCTGTTATTTAAATGTCCCAGGCATGCAGTAAAGAAAAAAAATCAAATTTTGTGGGTTTTTGATTTCCGTATTTTTTATAAATTTTGCCAAAATCCCCATGGACACTTTATCCCTCATTTTTTGTTTTGTTTGACTGTATTCCACTGGAAAGAGAGTTAATAACTAAATAGAAAGAGTCTTGTTGAGATTATCATTGGGAGGATGAATATGAAAAATGAGGGTAATAAAGTGAGAGCCTTTCTTCTCTGCTTATCAGCATGAGCAGTTCTTTCAGAGTGGCTCCTAAAATTCTGTTTCCATGTAATTCATAGATGGACAATAAGGTTTATTTTCCAACTGTTTAAGAGGGAAGATAGAACAATTTGGAGAGAAATTTCCGTATAAACCTGTTTTTACACTTTGATTTTCCCTCTCCCTTCACGAGCAGCTGGAGGATGAAAGTGGCCTGGGAAATATTTGTGCTCCTTCTGGAACTGCTGCCATCAGAAATCTTCCAGCAGTTCCTGCTTCTCATCCTGTTTGCCACTTTCCTTGGTGACCAGAGAGCAAAGACTTCCAGAAAAAAGCAAAATCAATAGGAAGTGAATCTCACTCAGATCCACTGCCTTCCCATCCTTCCTTCCAATCGGTGAAATTAATGGTTGAGAACCTGAACTGAAGGAAAACCAAACAAGTTTTGTCCTGGAAAAGCTACGAGGCAAATTGCTGGCAAAGGGCGGGAGATGGAGGGTGCGCAGAAAAATCTGGAGAGCTCAGAACATTGGATTAAATCCAGGGGTTTGTGTCTGAAAGCGGATAAATGCAAGGCATTTCCCTCAAGGGGCAGGAAAAAAAGGAACAACAAGCAGAAATAAAATACAGGAGAGCAGGACGGGGGGCAACGATGCGGAAAAGATTCCGGGAGAGGCAGCAGGTGACAAATTAAATATGAGTGAAGCGTGAGGCCGTCAGGGGAAAACGGCACAGCTACTTTGGAAGGCATTGCTGAGGAGGGGAGCAAAGGGAAAATGCCCGTTCCCAAAGCCTGGCTGCGAGCGGAGCCAGGCTGCTGGGATCGCTGGGAGAGCAGCAGCAGGAACTGGAGGTGGCCAGGCAAGAGGCACCAGCACACTCCCAGGGTGCAAAGTCACCGGGGATTTCCAGCGATCTGAGACGGCCAGAAGGGAATTAAAAGGATGCTGTGACGTTTTGAGAAGGAAGATTCATTTAGCACCCGGGCAGGACTCTGATAAAAGCCTTTTCTGCGGTGTTGTGGCAGTAATTGACTCTTAAATCCGAGGGGCTAAGGAAAAATGCTCTCCTTGCTGAAGAAGAGCTCTGAGCTCAAAAGAATCCCCAGAAATTCAAGAAGGAGCTGAAGATCAGTTCAAATAGGTGAGATTTTCTGCACTGCCCCAAGTTTTCTCTCCTCCTCCACAATTCACAGCAGTTCCCAGCACCATTTCTGTACCCAGTGAAGGTCTGAAATCAACTTTGTGTCAATCAGGAATCTAAAAGGCAGGTTTCATTTTTGGTGTGAATTCTGGCCTGTTTTAGGAGATTTCAAGTCAGGAAAGTGGAAGATAATTTTAGGGCTTTTGATAAGTCCTTGGTGTGCATCAGAGATGATTCAGTCTGTCAGATAGCTCCAAAAAGCTGCACTATTCCTGGCGCTTCGGATTATTTTCTATTAATATTTTCACCTCAAATACTTCAAAAATGTTTCATAACTGGTTAGTGGATCTCAGCATCAAGTATTAATTGATGCAGAGACCAATTAGCGCAGGTTAACAAGTAACCTACAGTCCCTGGCTTAAAATAAACCATTCTTTAAAAAGTTATTTGCTATTGTATTCTGTAAAAAAATGTGTGCTCAGGCACCTAGAAAAAGGAATCTCAAATCCTCGAAAATTTCTTAATTTAAAATCAAACTGATGAAGTCACTGAAGACATGTCCAAACTCTTCTTACATTTTCTGCTTTAACTTTCCATGGTTTTTGAGATCAGCCTCTTTTCCCTTTTTCTCTTTCCTCCTTTCATCACCATCATTCCAAAAATTCAAGGTGCAAGAGTTGGAGAAAAAAAAAAATCTGAGGAAAAGATCTTTCTATCAGTGGAAGGTGAGGGGTACTAAATCTTCCAGTCATATTGGAAGTCACCTTGTAGGCCAGCTACGATGATTTTGTTAATTAAGACTTGTAATTTTTAAAGACATCCCACTGATAGGATCAGGTAGTGGCTCCACTCGGCTCAGATATCTCAATATAGTCCTGGTTTCAGGTTTATAATTATGCTGGAAAATGCAATAACACTCTGGTGCATGATAGATGATGCTGTTCTGTGTTAGAAATTCAATATTCTTCAATAGCACTCATTTTTTACAGCCCTTTGGAAAGGAAGAGGGTGATGAAACCAACAATCCTCTGCTTTTTCCAGCCTTTTTAATTCTTAATGCTTGAGGCAAAACAGTTCTAAAATTACCTGGTAGATGCTTTCTAAAATCCTCTCCCACATTTGCTTTCCGCTCGAATCATACTTTTATTACTGTGAAATAAATAAATACACATTCACAGTGTGCACGTAACTCCCCAGTTTTCCACTGGCTGATGTTTCTTGCCTGCTTTGCCCAGATCTGAAGCTCCTGTCCATAAACACAAACTTCCTCCTGCCTCTCAGTAGGTCTGGAGCATTTCCTCTTAGACACTCACTGAAAGACTCTCACCCCTTTTAGGATGAGGGCAAGGCTTGTCTTCCCTGGGATAAATCATATGCAGGCTCCAGGCAGACACTAAAATATGTGCAAGGCATTGGACATGTCCTGTCCAATTTGTGCTAAAATTTAGAGACAAAATCTACCTGGGCAGAGCCTGTGCCGGGCCAGGCTTTGGATGGACTTTTTAAAGCCTTGCTGGAAGCAGGATTTAACAGAGCACAGATTTCACATAAAGTATTGATCTCACATCTCTGTAACTCCGAGTTTCACTATCTTTAATCGGCCTAAAGCCCGTGTAGTTATTTTTCTCCTCTGATTTGACAGGCTGGCTAACATTAAGGTAGAAGTGTTATTAATACTGTGAGATGAGCTAAATGTATTTCAAGCCATTGGAGGGAAAGGTGGCCGAAAAGCCGAAAAGGTGAAATTATGGGAACTGCAAGTACAGTTTATTGTGATGGCTGCTGCAAAGAAAATCCAGGGAGCAGCCGAAATTGCTCATGGTGTGTATTACCCAGAAACAAATCTCAGGCACTCAGCTGTTGCCACTTGAACAAAATAGGTGATAAAGTGAAATATGAAGAGCCACAGAGCCATCAGCCTCCTGTCCAAAGCCCAGAATGTGCCTTTCACCAAAGTAAATGGCCCAATACATTAATGGGGTTTAGTCAAGGAAAGGAACCGGCGGACTTTCACTCAGGTTCTCCAGTCACTTTTATGTGAGGAGTGAAATAGTGTTTTCAAAAGTTTGAAAGAGACATATCTTGGCAATCCCTGGAAATGGCTTCTCTGCTAAGCTGGGCTGTGATTTATATGAATTAGTATCAGTCTGGCTTGGCTGCGAAATTAAATACTTCTAGTCCCAAGATGTTCAGGTAACTTTTATTCTTAATTTTCTTTTGATAGGTGTAGTGAGTACATTTAAAAGTGGAACAGTCATTCGAATTTTTCACAGAAAATACAACTATAGATTTTTTTTCTCCTTTAGTCCTTGGTGCTTTTTTTTTTTTTTTTCCCTTTTCATGTAATAAAAGCTGGCTTCTTCCTCTCTCCATCAAACCTGCCGTATATCTGCCTTCCTGAGGAACTAGGCCACTCCTGCTTTTCTACTTGTGAGTATTCCAAATTCTTGTAAAAGGAAAAATTTTAACTGATATATATTTAATAACAAGTTCTGGTCAGTTTATCGTGTCTGGATGTGCGTGGGCTTGGGGTTTTTTTTTTGTTTTGGGGGGTTTTTTTTTTTGGTTTTTTTTTTTTTGGTTTTGTTTTGGTTTGGGTTTTTTGGGGGGTTTTTTTGGTGTTTTTTTTTTGTTGTTTTGTTTTGTTTTGGGGGGGTTTTTTTTTTGGTTTTTTTTGTTATTGTGGTTGGTCGAAGGGGAGTTTTAAGAGGGAATTCAGTGAAGAAACAACTGACATTACTGAGAAATAATGAATTCTCTGTAAGGGTAAAATGATGCATTTTGTAGCGGCCTAATCATGGACCAACCCATTCCTGTAGATCTCCCAGAGCAAGGAAACAAAACTGAAATTGTGTCTTCGTGCCACATTGCAGAGACCCAGTGCTGTGGTGCGGGGTTCTGTTCAGCAGCAGGATTTGATTTAGGAGCTGGAATGGTTTGAAAGTGAGAAGGATGAATTTTGTGCTGCTGGGGGATGTCTCAGGGTGTTTTATCATTGGCTCTGACTCTCATTGGCATATCCATAACTTTTGTGGCTACGTGAGAAAGCAGCAGTGACACCACATGGGTTTGGCACTGAGCTCATCTGAGACAAAGCAATTACAGAGCAGCATCCCTCCAATATTTCACAGAGATCTTGTTCTAATATCAATATTGCCAAACAAATGTCCCAGAAAGGTTTGGGGTGCAAGGGACCTTAAAAATCATCTCATCCCACTCCCTGCAGGCAGGGACACCTTCCACAGCCCAGACTGTTCCAAGCCTAAACTCCTGGTCGCCAGGAGTATTTGCAGTCATTATTTTGCAGTCCTGGGAGATCTGTGCAATACACGAGTCAGAAATGACTGTCGGGTGTATTTTTCACCCATCTGGAATGCAGCAGAAGCTTTTCCCACGGCTGAAGCCACCGATGCCCAGCAGGGCCGTGGGTGCAGGGCTGCATTGGAGGTCACCCCGTGAATCACTGCTGGTCCTTCCTCCAAGGGTTTGGCAGCCTCGGAAGATTTCCTTGCAGAAATTGTGCTTTTTTTGGGACATCTCAGTGCTGGGGAAGATAAATAATCACGTGTCAGGCTCCCACCTCTCCCCTCATGACCCAACGGCTGTTTGGACAGTGTGGAAATACACAATTCATAACAACCCATGGGGTCTGCTTCAGCAAATGAGTGTGTATTGAACTCCCATTCCGTGTTTGCTCCATTTGCCAGCTTCGGGCTGGAGTGAGGAACCCGTTAGGAAGCACCTGGAAGAGCTGTCTGGTAAATAGGATAATTTGTTACATGGCAGAGAGAGGGGCAAGGGAGGTTTGTGGTGCAGAGTTCTGTCAATAAGTGCTTCGGTTTCAATCACAAGTGCATTGCTTTTTTATTTCTCCACATAAAGTGATAATGAAGAATGATGACCTCATGTCTAGACCTAAGCTTTTAACTTTGTTGCAGCTCTGGGGGCTTTAATGTTTTTCAAAAAGCAATCAATCAAGTGCCAAAACCTGTCTGGCTAATTACCTCTGAGACTTTCGAAAACTCCACTCTTTTTCTCCGAGAAATGTAGGATTTATAAATTGCTTTGTGGAAGCACAAACCAGGTTACGGCCTCTTCTCCTCTCCACCTTGTTTTGCTTCTGCTCTGTGCTTAATGGAAGTGCTAATGTTGTGAATCTCAGCTTCTGACAGCGTTTCTCTCTGGGATTACCATCCCTGGTTCCTCCTGGACAAAAGATATTTGTCTCATGAGATGAGAATATCTCAGTTGTGAGGATTTGGGGAGAGACCCTGAGAAATGCACCTGATGAACACCCAGTCGCCCAAAGATTTGGTGTCACGCAGACCCACTGAAATGGATAGCAAAAAATGGTTATTTGACTAAATTTGAAATTGCTTTTCACTCTCAATTAACCCAGAGGTATTTCAAATAGAGTAATACATAATCAAGGTTAAACAAATGAGAGGAAAAAAAGGACAAAAAAGCAGAAATGGACTTCTGGAAGTCTAGAAGTTCAACTTTCTTCTTCAAGCAGGGCAAAGCTCAGTCCTACAACAGGGACATCAAGGCTTTCTTTGCCAACCCATTCCAATTCTTCATCACCGCCCCAGTGAGGAGATTTTTCCTTCTGTCTCTCTCCACCTCTCAATATCTCTCTGCAGCTGGGCAGCACAGGCCAGCAGTGCAGAGATCTCAGTAAGAGGCCAAATACGCAGAGCAGAGTTCTAAAGGTGAGCTAACCAAGATGCTGGGCTTGGTCCAGGTCCTTGAATTGTTCTTTTTTTCCTTCTTTTTCTAGTAGTTTTAAGCACTTTTTCATCAGAGAGAGAATATTTGCAAATATCCCAACCCCAAATGGCAAGTTGGTTGGAAACAAATAATCTGTAAATTCCCTTCCAACACAAGGCAGTTTATGAAACGAAAAAAAAGCCATTTTGACCAAAATAAAAATATGTCATTAAAAAAAGAGAGTAACTTTTCTGTAAACATTGCCTTTAGTGGAACAGATTAAATGTCAAACCCAAAATTTCAGTGTTCAAGTGGTGCTCACACTTGTGAAAACCCAGCCAGCAGCACCAGTTATGAGAAACTCAGCGAGAAAGTTCTACAAAGGCAGAAAAAAAAGTTAAGATCTCTGAGTTCTCTGCCAAACAGAAAAATAATTTGAAATTTCAGGATATTCGTAGAAGGAAGCAATCCATCTGTTTTTATAGAGCAGCTGTTTCTCCTGTTTGGGTTTTAAAAATTCAGCCGTGACCTCCTGGGCTGTACAACTGCATCACCTTTTTTTTTTTTTAAGCACAGGGATATTTACTCCATTGAGCTCTTTGAGCTGGATTTTTGTCTAATCATTCAGAGACTGAACATTAAACAGATCATAGGATAATTCAGATTCAGAGGAACCAAAGGAGGAGATTTAGTCCAAACTCTTCCTTAGAATAATTACTGTGCACGTCTTCTTGCCAGTCCACATATAAGTGGGAAAATTTGAATATTTTTTTCTTTCTATTTTTCCCAAACTCAACCTTGTACTGCCCAAACACTTCTGAAATAATGAGTGTTAAAAAAGCCCTGAGCTTTTTAATTAATGCATTTAATCGTGCGGTACTTCTCACATCAATGAAACTCCAAATGATGAAGAGTTTGAAGTTTGTCATTAATTTAAATACAATGAAGTAAACTCAGAGTTTGTAATCACATGAACTAATTTCTTCTCCCAATAAACTGAAGTATAACTCCAATATTCTTAGAGCATCAACAAAATCAGGGAATGATTGCAACTGGCATTTATAACAAGCACTAGTTACGGTTGATGTATGAGATAATTATAATGCTTTGCAGGAAAATCTAATAAATCCCAGAACAGTTACTCTGTAAAACCCATTTTTATGGAAATTAGGGTGTGAATATCGCATCTATTACAGCAAGAGGCTGCACAGGCAATTCTGACAGCCTCAATCTGGAGCAGTGTCCACTCCTGGAAGGAAATTGTTTCTGAAGTTTTGCACGGAGCAAATAACTGTGCTCCATTTCCTGAAATGAAGGGCTTAATATTAAAATATGAAAATCTCCATAATTTGCACAGCTTGGTGAACTTCTAAAGAGACGCAGCTGCTCTGACACAGAGGTTGGGAGCCTGAACAAACAGTGGGGGATGTGGTTTAATATTCTGGCAATCAATAATGCACCAAAGTTTGGAGTTAAACTCCTGATATGTGGAGCATCCCAGGAGTAACAAAGGTTTGTAGGGATATTTGTATTAGCTATGAGTGCTGCTGAACAACAACCTTTCATTTTTTTATTCTAGACTTAAATTGAAAGTTTCCCCTATTGTTTTTTTAGTTTTGTTTTTTGGGGTTCTTTCGGGGGGTTTGTTTTGTTTTGTGGGTTTTTTGTTTGGTTTTGTTTTCATTTTTTGTTTTTTGAGGCTTTTTGTTTGGTTGTGTTTTGGTTTCTGTTTGGTTTGGGTTTTTTTAGTGGGTTTTTTTTTGTTTTGGTTATTATTATTATTATTATTATTATCATCATCATCATCATCATCATCATCATCTCTGCTATTCTTTTTAAAGAGGTTCATAAACTGGAGTTACTCCAGGTTGACACAGCCCAAGGATGGAAACCTTCCATTTACAGTCCTTTATCTTTTATGGATATGAAAAGCAGAAGACAGAATATCCTCCAGAGAGCTGACAGACAATTGTGAGAATAACCTGTCATTCCTAATCTTGGTTTTAAAGTGTTTATTGAATGCTTCAGATCCCTTTTTTTTCCCTTTTTTTTTTTTTTTCTCCTCTTCAAGTTTTCATCTCAGAAAGATGATAGAAAGTTATTAATATGACTTTATGCTTGTCTGAGCTCCCCAGGGACGAGCTTTCAGGATTAGATATCCAAGATAGGCATCCATAATCCACTTTGCATCAGCTGGGGCTGCATTTGCACATTTGCAGGAGTTATAACCAGTGGGCAACGCGGTGCTGATGCCTAATTCCAAATTCTGTAGCAAATGGTTCTGGAAAACAGCCCAGTTCTCAAAAAGTCACATAAACACGAGCTTAACCTCGGACAAGAGGTTCCTCTGAAAGCCACAGAATTAGGGAATTGCTCAGGGATGCCTGGAGTCAGAGTTAATTTGGAAACTTAGCAGCAGATGATGTCAATTAGGTAAATCTCAGTCTTGAGAAGGGTCAGTGAGCCGCTATTTTAGCTAGAAATTATAATTCTTATCACCCGTAGGTTTGGAGTTCTAAAATAAAGATGAGCAGAACATACCCTGCCAGGAAGAGCCCTGGCAGACAGAACAGCTTTTTTCAGAAGATGTGCCACTAGAAACAAGCTTCACCTCCACTTTCCACTAATATTTCAGTTTGATCCCTGTTGCTCAACTTGCAATTTGTATTCTTCTTTAAAAAAAATCTTTAATTCAGTCATCTCATGACATTTCTCACAGAGTTCACTCAGATATCCTATCTCGCTGACATGCAGCAGTGCTTTGGTCCTAACAAAGAAACAGAATAATTAAAAATAATGTGGAATTTTAATAAATCTGTCCATGAGATCCTCAGTTTCTGACTTGGAGGAGCTGACACAAAACTTCCCTCAGGTTTGGAAGGTATTAATTCCCTTTGAGTCATTCTCTAAGCCTTTTGTTAGAGCTCCTCTTCTGTACCTGCTTCTTTGAGAAAAGCCATTTCCCTGTAGAATAAAGAGTTTCCAAATGAGGAGAGATATGAATCTTTGAGGAGCCAAGTGACTACCACATGAAAAGAAGATAATGGGATATATTTTATCTGGATTGAGAAGCATCTGCCAAGTACATCTCAGAGGAGCTGTCTGTTAAGAAGAGTTTAGAATAGACTGTTTACCCCATTAAATATCAGCAGAAACTCTGCTTTTGCATTGATTTCCTCTATCTTTGCTCTCAGCTGGGAAAGTACAGAAAGGTTCTAGAGAGAAACAAGAAAATATTATGGAGGCATGTGGCAACTGGAGGAAAAATTAGATTTGGATTTTTTTTTGCATCAAATTCTTGCTGTCCTGTGTTGATATCTCCTGGTACTTTTCCTACCCAGGGTCTATAATTAAAGATAAGGATTATTATTATTATTATTA
>WEKY01036665.1:0-22503 GCA_013390045.1 Picathartes gymnocephalus
TAACACAAATTTAGTTGTACTTCCCCAAGCATGATGGTCCAATGCCAAGCTTTCCTTGATATATCCCCTGGAAAGAAGAAGAAAGAGGAAGAAAGGAGACACAGCCAGGATACGAAGAGCTTGGGAGGCACAGTTTGGCCATTTCTGCTGCTGGTGGGGCTTTGGCTGGGTAGGAGAACCCCTTCTCCTACTGGGCATTAGGACTTTCCTACTCCACTGCTGTCCCACACATCTTGACCCATCTTCCAATGCAATCTGGGTTCAGCCCCATGGGGCTGAGGTGGTTTTGCTGCAGCTCCCACCCTTCTGATGCCAGACAGCTGGCTGCCTGCATCTCCAGTGTCTGCATACCAAAGTGGGTCTCACTGACCTAAAACCTGCAGCACAGGGCAGGCAGGACTTTTTGGCTAGCAGAAGACAAAGATGCACATGTGTCAGTGCAATTATGCATGTCCATATTATCAATCTGTGCATCCCTGTCAATTTGGGCGTGTGCTGAACCTACTGGATTAACTGCATCTGTGTGGCACAGCAGCAGCTTTGCTGTGTCCTAGTTTTGGGGCAGCCATGCATGCATGATCTGGTTACTAGACATTTTAATCGTATCTGGAGGTAGCCATTTTATTTGCTTTTTAAATAAGTCAGCTGATCACAGATGGATTATCTTTATCCTTGCACATAACAGCATGACCTTTCTGGACTGCTATCTAAATATTTAGTCCTTTTTTTTTAGCACACAGTCATTTCCTGTGCTTCAAACAAAGAGATTATTAAACACAAACACATTTGAGATGAATGCTCAAGTAAGAGAAAACTCATCATTCTCTTCAGTGAACAAACACAGTGGAAACCTGACAAGAGCAAAAACTGTTGTAGTCTGAAATGCATTCATTACTGACTGAACATATGCTGCAATTGTTGCTACCATTTATCACTGCCTGGTGGCAAAGCAAGATCCATGACTAAGCAGTGTGGGTGATCTCATAGTGCCCTTCTCTTTTCATAGTCACAGTCTTCTTACAGCTGTCAAAATTTCAATCTCTCACATCATATAGAAAACCTGGAATGTACTTGGGAAGTTAAAAAGCCCAGAGATATTTGCTGGCCTTCTCAGGTCACACAAGCCCACTCTGTCCAGTGGGTCTTCCTTCCACAGTCCCATTTGATAACACCATTATTAAATGTAGAAAAACAAATGCACAACACTAATGCATATCCCATCCTGACATTGAAGTAAAGCATAATTTCAAGAATATTCTTTCAAAGGTACCTTAGGTCCAGGTGTCTTTGGACTGAACAGATGTTAAAAGATTTGGTTGGTTCTGCAGCTGTGAACCCCTTGCAAATTCATCATTTAATAAGAAAGTTTTCCATTTTAATCTAAGACAGATGGTGTGCTGAAAGGGACTGTGTCTGTCTAGCCTAGTGACACAAATAAAAGGGTAATTATTTTCTTCTGTGCTTTCCACTGTTTCAATGTGTTTGAAGCTGTTACTGTATTTGCTGGTTCTCTTTAGTGTATGATATGAAATCCCCCAGAAATGGAGGGTAATTCAGGCTGCATGTGGCAGTGGCAAAAAACTAAGACACTTCGAGAAACTGGAAATGAAAGAAGTGTTCCATTACTTTTGATGAAAGTTTAGCAGGGTAAAAAACCCAGATATTTTCAGAGGAAATGGGATACTGTTGTCAATCTGTTCTTTACTAAGCAAAGACTGAAAAATTGTTTTCTTTCACAAAGGTCATTGTTGTTCAGATCATGAAGCAGGGCACTACCAGAAGAGCTTCAAAAGAAAAGACAATAAAGTCAAATTTCTCAGAGAAGTAAAAGCAGAGCAAAACTTGGACTCTGTAAAACTTTAGGCAAAACCAGACACAAACAAAAATAGTGAAAAAAATCTCATGATGCACGGCAATGCAACTAAGACAGAAATACTTTTGTGAATAACGGCTTATAGCTGGGGGAAAATGGGATGATACAATATACTGTTCACTCTTAGACTGGTAAAAGTGGGATCAGTTATCTTGAGATTTCTTCCATTTCATAAAACTTTGAATCACGTCAGAAGCTTTTAGTAAGACTTCTGTGTTGACAACAAAGCAACATTCCAGTTCCAGTATCAAGAGCAGGATATTTGTTTCCTAGAGGTGTATTGGACAAGTCAAGAACATGTAGAAGGTAACAAGTGAGGCGCAGACTGCATCTCCACAGCAGTTTTAGAGAGTGAGGAAAGGAGCAGATTATGCCTTGTGCTGATTCCTTAGGCGTGTGCACACAATGAGCCAGGCTGAAGTGGGGAGTGCAGATGGGGAAGGTGGGAGGTTTGCAGACGTGAGCGTAGCTGTGGTTATGGGGAAAAGGTGAGAAAGGTGCAAAGGATGAAGATTAAATGGGCAGAGATGAAATCCTGAAGAAGGAAGGAATCTGGTTCTGTTGATTTCCTTGGGATGACTATACTGACAAAAGGTATTTCTCTGTCCCCACATGACCTTTCTACCTTACCCCTAACCTGTGTTGTCATACCTTTAAATATGCCAGTTTCAGAAGGTCTTAAACATGGCCCTTTGTGAAGTATCTGTTTCCAGTGGTGGATTTTGTATAATTGAAAGGGATTTTTTCCCCTGAATAAACGCATCAGTGCTATATATCTTTCTGTTTATCATCCACAGCATGCATATGTGAGAAATCACAGATGTCTTCCTTTGTGAGGGAAAATCAGTCAAGTCTGTATTAGCTGGAGTGAAAAAAAAGCAGTTTACCAATGATTAGGCAAAAACCTGATTTGATTTCAATTCAAAGCACACACAGACAGGCAACCCTTCAAGCTGAATTGTACAGAAGGGCTCCTGCTCTCACAGAAATCACTCTGTAGAGCAGAGAGAACAGCTTATCATGAGGGCTCGTGGACCATGAGTGTCCCATGGTGGTCCTATGAACCCATGGGCTGGTAATTCACCACACTGAACTCCAGGTTGCTTGCAGGAGCTGGCAGTCATCACCCCTGCTGTGTCCTCTTTTTCCTCTGAGGCTACTCAGCCACACACATCCAGTGTCACAGCTCTGTAAGAACGGATGCTACAGCCCTTTAAAGAAAAAGCCAGAGAAGTTAGCAAGGTGCATCTCACTGCAGCTTAGGGCAGTGTGCTAAGCAGTGGATACATTCTGCTTTCTCACAGATATGCTGGCACAGTCACAGAGCTCTTTCCAAAGTGGCTCCTACAGTCAGACCATGTAGATAAGGAAGTAGGTTATTTTTACTGGTCAAATATGACACCCTCTGTCATCCCTTTCATAGCCCTCTGCTACCTTTCTCCTCCTACACTGGCTCTTGAAATTGCATTGCCAGCTGAAGTTACCTTTAGGTTAGAAGTTACAATGAAGTTAGAACCATGACAGTGATTCATATATGAGTAATACTGCCTACCTATTTGAAATAAATCATAGAACTACATTTCTTAAGATAAATGTTTCTTAAAAAATGCAACATACCAATTTTTCTTACATTAAAAAATGCCCAACTCATTGTTTCTGTTTCAAGTATAATTTGTCATCTTTGTTTTGCTATTATCATATAACAGAACCTTTTCTGGTATAGCATCATGTTGTGTACAAATGTTCTATGTCAACATCCCCTGAAAGCAGCTTTTTAAAATTTCAGCATGAATGTTACTTCAAAGTTATCACAATGTCACATCAACAGATTACTGAAGATCCAGCAAAAATTATAATACCACACAATTTAGCTCTGCTTTCTTACTTAAACAACCATCCTATTGCAATCACAAAGTGAAAACGGCCTAAATAATAACAGAATAAAGAAATCTGAACAATTTCTGAAGTAGAATAATTTATCAGCACATTAATTTAGAGCAGACATTAAATGTGAGAATAATATGTAGCAAAAACTACCAAAGTTTGGTTTTTTCAGAGCCTTGCAAAACCTTAGAAGAGGACAGCTTTCAAAAACAGACAGTGGGATGGGCATAAAGGAATCTTTTTTTCTTGAATAAACATTTCTTGATAAACATTTATATAAGATTATGAAATCAAACAAAACACAATGCAGAGGGTTTTTATCATTATTAGAGTGGTGCCTATTTTCCTAGGAAGGTAAAATGTCATTTGAATACGGTATCATTATCTATGGAGTATAGGCTTAATAGTACCTGACTTCAACTGGAGCCAAACTAGAGCAACACTGGTACCATGGCATTTTCCAAAGATAGAACAAAACTTTACCAACTTAAAGACAGCATTGATAGTCACAAAACCTGGCTTCAACCCACAGCTTTGCCACTGAAATCAGTCATGGCCACAAGAAAGTTATTTAATTCCTTTGTGCTGGAATTCGTTCCACAAGCTGGCAGTGCACAGCTAGCCTCCCTTCTGGGGTCCTTGGTTATTTGGTACTAGACCAAAGAGGTCTTAAAATTAAGTATTTTGCTTGATGAAGTCAGATTTTACTGACAAACTGATACAATTTTTTATTTCTTTCATCCACGTTTGTTCGTAAGTGCTATAAATTATTAGTTCCCTTCTCTTTTCTCTCTTCTCTACAAAACCAATTTTAGCAGCCTTGTCTTCAATGGAAATAGGATTAGAAACTTTCATAGAAATTGCTGGCAGTATTGTGAAAACATAGGAAACTACCATGAAAAAAATTATTCTTGGAGGTCATAGGAAGCAGAAAGTGTTACTCATTTTAAAAGTCACAAAATTTGTAAGCTGTGTGGTTAGTTCTGGTAGCAAGAAGAGAGACTCTTTAAGAGACCTAATGGATGTTGTCAAATTCTATGTTTAAATATTTAATGTAATTTAACTGTCTAAGAGTATCCCATTCCAGGTTGTCTGGATTTCCGGGCACATGAAATCTGATCAGACACAGTCTGCATACAGCAGTAGGTTCCTAACAGGGCAGCCAATATGTGACACAGATGTCAGCCTTCTCTCGAGGGATTTCTCTTGGTGGCATTACTGGCCAGAAAGAAGAGAAACATTAAGTGATTTCAGGTTTGCCAATAAATGAACACACACACAGAGCTTGAATTTAGCAAGGACTATTCATATTGTGACCGCTACTCTAGGCCCAACCTTTAAATAGCAACTTGAGCTGCTTGAGAAGTCTGGTGGTTTGGTTTACAACACAGGGAACAAATCCACAAGTGATATAAAAACTGCTACCACTGTAGGAAGATGGTAATTCATAGTTTCTGAAGGGCTGTGGAACAGTAAACATAATTACCCAACAATATTCTATAATTTTCAGGGACTTCAAAGGCTGGAAATTTTGACAATACCATTCTAAGGGTGTGAGCATGTTTACAAGCCTTTCTTGCCCTGTCTCCTGCTCTCTTGCATTTAGCAAGCTTAATATCATGATGTACTACTTGAAAAATAAGTATAAAACTGATCACATCTGCCTGCAGCACTAGGCAGCCACATCTCTCCTATCTCACAATTTTCCCCCGGAAATTTACATGGAGATATAGGAAGACTAAATACCTAGTATTGAAGCAATAAATTCTCCTCTTGCAAAAATCACCAGTATTTCAGACTCAGATGTGTTAATTAGTAGAAGAAAACTCATCTTGCATCATGCTGAAACTCTAATAGAAACCAAACTAACCCTGATTTCAGCATCATTGATTTTTACTTTGTTATCAAAGGGTCAAGATTGATAGCATATATATGATTAATAGACAAAACCAGTTTGCCTGCTGGAGAATATTTTTAGGGATAGGGTTGTCACAAAGAGGAATGTTCTTAAAGATAAACCATGAAAAAACCTACAACCATCACAATTTCCATTTATTCCCTTCTCCTTAAAGGCTTTACTCTGTTTTCCTGCAATATTTTGTCTGATTTCTAAGGTATAAAAGTTGCTGACAGTAATGTGTACTAATCTTAAAAAACACAGGCACATTAAAGGCACTGAGCTTCAGTTATTGCTTTGTGAAAGCTTCCTCTGCACTACTGCACTAACCTAGTTGTAGAAAGAAATCTTCTCATAAATGAGAACAACCTCATTGCTTTGACAAACTGCATCAACATTTATAAAATAATCAGTGCTCTATATTGCAAAAAAGTAACAATGCACTGCTCTGGAGGAATGATAATGGCATCAGTGAGAAGAGACATGTAAAATTCTCTGCTGGGCTGAATCAATATGCTCTTAGAGAACCCAGGCTTCCTTATGAAGGGTAAACTTAATTTCTGTTTATCACAGTATTGCCTCTTCTCTACTGGCAGAAAGGAAAATCGAGGTAAGTAGCCTTAATTGAAGTGCAGTCAGACTTCAAAAGTCCATTTCCTTCCCTTCTGTACCACCATATTATCTGTGCCATAATACTTCTGCTTATTTATCTTGCAAGCACTTTTTAAGAGGAACAGGTCTGGCAGTGGTTCACACCTCTTGCACAAGCTTCTGGATATATCTGACCACCGGCTCTTTTCTTTCATATGGCAGGTTAAACCAAGTATCTACACAGCTCAAAGTGCACACACAGCCCAAAGCACATCTGCACAGTGGTGGGTGCACTCACAAAATCACTGATGGTGGTTTTAGTACATCAGGCTAGTGGCTTTTCCTGGATTGTTTGAGAATCATTACAATGGTTTACTGGAAAATGTAAAAATTTCAAAATCTGATCCAGAGTCTGATCTGTCCTCTCACCCTATCACAATCATAAGTAAAACAGAAAGGAAAATTGACAGTATTTTATGGTGTAAAACTTAAAATATTTTTGAAAGGCAGTGAAAGGGACAAAAATATGCTTTAATGTTTTGGCTTGTTATTTTCATCTACTTGCTGTTTTCTTTCAGCACTCAACACAAAGCACAACACTGCGATGCTATCCAGTAAAAAAATATTCAAGAACCATCTGGACACAATCCTGTGCAATGCATTCTGGGATGACCCTCCTTGAGCAGGGAGGTTGGACAAGGTGATCCAAAGTAATTCCTTTCAACCTTGCCCATTCTGCGATTCTGTGAAAGGAGAGAAAAAGGTCAGAGACACCTCTGTATGAAGCTGTTAGAACCAAAACAGAAAGCCCTATTACCATGTAGTTGTAGAGGTGATAAGAAAACAGTGATGTGTCTATAGGAAGTTCTGCTGATTGTAATTAGAAAGTAATTCCCAAGGAATATATAATTCAAGGACTTCCAGGGTATATACACTGCCATGTGAAGACCTAAAAGCCCTTTTTTCCTGTGTTTTATTTAGGACAGCTGCTTTGCACTTAACAGTTAATTGCAAATCACCATCAGTTATTCAAGGTGTGTCAGTTCATTATGCCAGGCAAAGGTTGTCTGCATTAGAGACTGGAGTGCAAAACAGCATGTGTGCTACTATGTGGTCTGAGATAAACCACTTTGCTGTCTGGTAGTTACTTGTGTGTGGCACATTTTGATACTTGGGCAGAAATTGTATTAGAACTACAGCCAAGAAAAATAAGCTAAAATAACTGCAGGACACTTATGAATGTAACACTGACTTTTCAGGTAAGCTTTTGCGAGGAAAAGACCACACACAGAGAGCAGCCCTTGAAGTATAACAGGTTTCCTTTTTTATCCAGCTATAAAAGAAAAAAAGGCTGCTTATAAGTCCTCAAACACTTCTCAGCTAAGCCAGTTAGTAGTAGTACAGGCTCTTATTTGGATCACTGCAACCCTCTGGCACTTAGTAGGCTGTTGTCTTCATGATTTTTGTGCTTTGCTTATAGGTGTAGCTCCTAGAGCTTCTACATGTTGCTCTGAGTCAAATCTATCCCAAACTGAGGCCATTTTCCCTGGTGCACAGGCTGATAAAGGGAGACATGAGATGCTTCTAAGAGAGAAAAAATCTAGTCTGTCTTTTTTCCTCAACAGCTCCCTCCAATAATTTTGCTATGATTTTTAATTTATCTGAGGTGCAAAAAGAGTAGTGGACTTTGTCTAAAGGCAGAATGTACTGCCTGGAAAACCTAAGCCAAGATGTCAGTACTTTACACCAAGCCTGTGGCCAAGGCCAGGGAGCTACAGAAAACTAGAAATGGCTTGAAATCACTGTGATCTTTGGTTCCTTTTTACAAGTTAAAAAGAAAAAGGCAAAAATAATCTGATTTGACTGTTTGACCTCTACAAGGTTGGATGGGGAATTTCACCCAGTAACACCAACGCATTCCTTGCAGCAAGTTGCAAGCCTCCTGAGCTGAAGTCTCTGCTTACCAAACACCATCATGATCAGCTGAAGTACATCAGACAAAATCCAACATCTCATGTAAAAGTAAAGTTATGTTTCTCTCCGGAAGACCCTGAGTAAATGTGCTTTAAAGAAGAGAAAGCTTTGGAATAGTAGTATTGTGTTCCTACCTTCCCTAAACATAAACTTCCTTCCAGCAAGGAGCTGGTACTGCAGTAACAGTGTTGCTTCTGCTTCCTCTTGTGCTATCTCAGAACACAGGCACACATTTTCCTGAACCACCATCCTTGTGCATTTGCACATAATTATACACAGTTGTACTCAGCCTTTTTGGAAAGCGCAGATTTCCATGCAGACTTGAGGAAAGACAGCCAAAATTCAAATATGGAACGGGAAGTCGAGGAGAAAAAACCACAAATATTTCTCAGTTCAAGCACTGTTGTCTTCCTAGCATTATCTCAGTTTTTAAAACTACTTGCATATGAACAAAAGCATCCATATCCCAGCTGGCCAGTATCTGCAGTTACTGTGCATTATTAAATATTTATGGAGGAGCAGCTTCCAAGAAGACTGAGTTGAACGCAGGAGGAACATTTTCATCTAAGGTTACCTCAAAGTCCAGATGTCATTCAGCTTGATCTGTGTCTTGGTAGTTAACTGTGGCTGCAGCATTTATAATTCACAGAAGAACAGCATAACTTAGTCTTGACTGACTTTTAAAAGGTATACAAGGGTTTTACGTGCATGCTGCCACCTTGCACTAGTTAGTGAAAGCCAAAGCTTCAAAAAGTCTAAATCCACCTCATTCATCAATTGAGAGGCCAAGACTAGGTTGTTCAATACTCACCGCAATTCATTTCTCAGAGGTACCTTGCTCCCCTCTTCATCTAAAGCCCAGAGATTTAGCTCTGGGTAGGGTTTGAAGCATGTGTGGTGAAGGGGTGGTGGTTATAAATGCTGTTTTTAGCATGGTAAGCCTGGTCTTCACAGCACATCTCATAGCTGGAGGAGTCAGATGGGCACCTCTGCAGGGCCATCCAGTACAGAAGCCAAGCTTTGGCTGCTCCTGGCTGCCTTGTGGGGGAGCGTTTCCATCCCTTTTCTGAACAGGGAGCTCAGGAAGGTGCACCTCCTTAGGCCGCCTTCCCCCCTACCGTGGAAGGTATTAGCACTGCCAAAGAACACTAGAAACAGGGAACAATTTAAGGCTTTAGAGAATTAGTTTTCTTTTCTAAATCTAAGTTTGCATTTGCTGTTTCCAAGCTCAGTGGAGGCCGCACATCCTCTCAGAGAGACTTTGTTTGTTTTGGTCACCTGAAAATGAGAGAAGCACAATTTTACTGCAAGGTACAACTTTCACCAGTATGCTGCTCCTAATTTAGAAAACAAACACTAAAGCAAAATATCACTACATTTAAATGAAAGAATAGCTTTGAACATATATCTCTGCTGGCTGAACCCAGCAGGCATTACAAGTACTGGCTCACTCTCCTTGCTTCAAGAGGCAGTAGTGCCTTTCAAGGAGCTTCCATCCTGTAGTTAGTTAGTAGTAACTGAAATAGTTGTTTGAAGTGAGGAGACTGTGATGTTCAAGCTGAAAATCTCTATTGCAAAAATTTCCCCAAATCCTTGTGCCTTACTTCATACTCATTGCACTATCACACCATTCCTTTATGCTGTTTGTTGCAGGTGGGCTCAAGGATGACGTGGTTTCTGCATTTTTTTAAAGGAAGGCCAAAGTAAGAGCTATCAGTGCAATCTGTATAACAGTTGTTCCCCCTACCCCTTACTGCTATGCAAATACTCCCAGTTTTGAACTTCTGTGTGTTCCTAGGCAGTTGCCAACAAAGTTTAGCTGTCTCTCAATAAGCTCCTGAACTCTATAATAAAACATCAAGAGCAAAATGTACTCTGGAAGATGGCCTAATGCAAAGCTGTGGCACCATATTTAAATCATAATGTTACTGCCTTTTTGGAACCTTTTCCCACTTTAATATGCATGTCAACTGGGATAAAAATATTGAGCAACAAGCTTTGAACTATTTTGGTGCTCTGTTAAAGTGTTTGAACAATACTGCCATGCCAGTTTATCTACATTTTATAATAATTGGTGATTTGGAACAAATTATAGTGTAAACACAGCATGTCAGAACCAAACAAGTTCTTTTCAAGATATTCTAAATGAAAACATATTTAAGACTATTGTTATTTCTTTTAGTACAATCACCATGGAAACAATATAAAACTCACTTAAAATAGCCATTCTTTCTTAAATGCTTTGTGTTGCCTAAATGATACATGAATTGAGCATAATTGGTTTGGTATTTCAATGGTCAGTCTCAGAACAACATGTCCTTTGGAACATGCTATAACTGAGTTAATTGCTGCATTTAGTGTATGTGAGATGCAAGTTTATAGCAGCTTTGTTTTGGAAAGAGAATGGAGCAAACCTTTTAAAACACTAATAGATGTTCTGGGTTAGATATATCTCAATTCACTGTAAAGTTTTAATATTCCAGCAGAGAAAAACTTAGTCAGAAGCTGAGGCTTCATCTCTTAGTTCAGTGAGAAGGAGTGAGGCTGCAGCAAGGGAGAGAAATCCCAGGCATTTAAGTGAGATACGACTTGAGGCCTGACTGTGTGACCACTGAAAGAGACCCAAAGCTGCATGAGGATGCCACCACAGGCAGACTGCAGCAGTCAGTGAAGAATCCCCATGTGAGCCTCATGACAAAGTTATGCCTCCATTAACAGAAGCAGCATCACGTATAAGTAAGAGGTTCGTTTTCCATTTTTCTCTAACCATTACATGCCTGGTTTGCTTATCATGAGGCCATGGGACAGCAGCGACTTTCACAGTGCAGTTTGGGAATCACACTGGCAGAAGCAAAGGCAGAATTTTTAAAAAACTATCTTTGAGGTAAAAATTGCACCATCAGCCCAAGGGGAATGCATAGTGATAAAACACAGGGAGTTGAAAACAAAATTTAAAAATACATATAAATGCATTTTGGCTGACTTAATTTATTAAAATGCTTGAAATTTAAATTTGAACGCATAACCATCTGCCTCAAGGATAAATTTGATATAAGCTCTTACTCCAATTTACATACATCTTAGTTTGCAAAATGCCACCTGAAAATCATGCTCAGTAGTGCACAGAGGAAGTAATGCATTTATCTTCCAAGCATTTGATTTTCATTTTGATAAAAGACCTAAAGAAAGTACTTCAGGCAATCCTAGTCAACATATCACATATTTCTAAGTTAATTGCCTTGAATCAGTTTCTCTTTAGGAGCCAAAAAGGTCAAATTATGTAGTAGAATTACACTCTCTAGTGGTGAAACCCTGGCCCTCGTGTCAGTTTTTTTCTGTAGCTCCATCTCATCCTCTTTGCTCTCCCTGCTCTTTCAGAGGATTAACAAATAATTCACCTCACACATGTTGTTACCAGTAGTTATTTTCATTGGCAAGGGCACAGTTACCAGCTCTTCTCAATCTATAAATTAAAGGGGAAAAATTGAGATTTCAGCAAAGAAAGATTCAAGAGATATTTCTTTGCCATATGCAGTAGTTGAAATAGCAGAAGGAGATGAATAAACACCATCTTTGTGCACACACACATACATTTTATGAACAAACATTTATTTTGTGAAGGAACATTTAATGCAAAATATTTCCCTTTTTGAGAAACAACCACAGAGTTAACATTAATTGCCTCTGTTAAATGACCAATAGGGATGTTCCCTATACAGGCAAACTGTAGTCCTAGTAGATTCTTTGATCATAAGAAAAAGCTTCAAATTAGTCTTGTAATCATTTATAGTCTTATCCACAAACCACTTGGAAAAACAATTTCTTTTTGAAGGTATGCTTATCCCAGGAACTGAAAACCTGTATGCTAAGGACAGATACAGCTTGAAACCAAGTTTCAGGCTATTTGCTGTTCTGTGTTCTGTTGTAATTACAGCACTCAGAGTAACATCAGGGATGTGGTGAACTATAGCCCTACAGGAGGGGATTCGGCAATCTATTCAGTCCTCAAAAGGAAAAGATGCCTTAAATTTTGTCTGTTCACATACCTGAAATCTACATATTTATGTCATGCTTTTGTCCACATTGAAAATACATGCAGCCATATCTTGAGCCAATTGCAGTAGAAGATCACAACTTCTGCTAACCTGTTGGATGTGAGAATACCTTCCTTGCCAGCAGCCTTCCTCCTCAGAATGTAATCTAATTTATAGAGACCAGTTTCAGGAAATACCCAGCCAAAAGTCCCACAGTTTTATTTCTGTAACTTCTGTAGCTTTTGCATGACTCTGTCTCCTGCAAAGCATTTAATCTCTTTACCTTGCAGATAGTTGCAGATCACTCTCTGTGCTCATTTTTGCAAAAAAATATTTTCTTCTCTCTTTTCAGTATCTCCACCATGGCCTCCGTGTACTCAAGAGTTTGACCAGAGAAGCACAGACACACGATGGAAAATATTTGCCATGCACTATATTTGGGCCAGAGTAATCAGACCACCCAGTTCCATGATATGATTTTGTAACAGATTTCTTGCCTGGGCAATCACTAAAATCACAAATAATTGCATTTTTCAGGCCTCAGTTGTAAATATACATTGGCAAAAAATTTTGTCCAGAAGGAATGCATTGGAAGAGAGCTATCACAGAATCATAGAATCATAGATTATGTTGAGTTGTAAGGGACCCATCAGGATCATCAAGGCCAACTTCTGGCCCTACCCAAGACACCCCAAGAGTCACACTGTGTGCCTGAGAGTGTTGTCCAAATGCTTCTTGAACTTTGTCAGGCTTGGAGCCATGACCACTTCCCTGGCAAGCCTGTTCCAGTGCCCAACCACCCTCAGGATGAAACACCTTTTCCTGATACCCAACCTAAACTTACCCTCACATAAGGTCATGCTGTTTTCTCCAGTCCTGTCACAGGTCACTTTTACAATCTGGTCTAAACACAGAAGAGCAAAGAAAACTGAGTCTCTACGAATAAAATGGGTTGAATCCAGAAAGGTTTGAAATATACCCCTAAACTTGATTAAAACCAAACAAGGTTAGATGTTGGTGCCAAAAAAATTTTATAAGAAAAAAAGAAAGAAAGAAAGAAAGAAAGAAAGAAAGAGAGAAAGAAAGAAAGAAAGAAAGAAAGAAAGAAAGAAAGAAAAAGAAAGAAAGAAAAAGAAAGAAAGAAAGAAAGAAGGAGAAGGAAAAGGAAAAGGAAAAGGAAAAAAGGAAAAGGAAAAGGAAAAGGAAAAGGAAAAGGAAAAGGAAAACGAAAAGGAAAACGAAAAGGAATGTGGTTATGGGGTGTGGGGGGGGGTAGGTTTGGTACACATCACAGCAAGGGAAGGAGTGGGACATACAGTTTAGACTCATGTCAGGGTCTTCTTCTTAAAAAACTACAGAACAAAACAGGGAAATGATAGCACAGAAGATATGTGTAGTGAGCATTCTCAAATGAGAAACCATCTATTGGTACATGCAGTTTTCTGTACGTATGGTCAGGTGAACATCAATGTAATGAAGTACAGCAGGCTGTGGGGTCAGAGTGGGGATTTTGTAGTTTAGGCGTTTGAGATCATCTGTACCTGATCAAATAACCACTCTCTTGTCTTGTGAGGTATTACAAACCAGCATACAGAAAGATCTGTTCCCAGTTTTCACATGTAATCAAAAACCTGACCCCAGAATATGAGGCCAGAGTATCACAATCCCATCTTTTTTCGGTACGGCCCAGTTCTGTAGTATATTTGGGTCAAGACCCAAATTTCGATGCCAGATTCCATTTCTGTTACAGAATAAATCAAAATCCAGGCTAAAGTAAATAACTCTGGGCGTGAGGGAGGGGAAACTATGAATTAATATATTAATTTTGTAATTGAGATTAAAGCCAAGCCTTTATTGTCCAAGACTGTGAAGTGGAGAGTAATAAATCCTTGCTGTGAAACCCATCATTTTGTTGTCATGAAATCAATACATTGCCTCTCATTTTACTTCTGACCCTGCCACTTAACCCCTTCATGTGTCTTTCCTGGTGTTTTATTTTATTTCACGAGATAGCATCCTTCTCATTTTAAATTTGATCCAATGTTTCAGATGCCTCAAGGGGAAAACATTCATGTCTCCTCCTGAAAGACCACGGGCATAATTGTTGTTTATGATAGATTGCAGCAGGATCAAGAAATTTCCACATTTTACTTTTGCTTCTTGAGGGAAAAAAATGAGGTCAAAGCATGTCCTTGCTAGTGTTGCACTTGAAAACAGGAGGAAGATTTGTCATGTCAAATGCAGCTTAAATACAGAATACACCCTTTTAACCAACTTGTTCTAAGCTACCTACTACATAATCACTACAAAGTGTTCATTTACAGTGCTCTTTGTGCATAAGGGTGTACTTAGGATGGAACGACTGGATAACAAGGAGACCATATGCTGCTCTGACTATGTCAATAGTGCTTGTCTTACCAGTTTTTGAAATCTGCTCCCAGCACTATCTCTCACTGTCCTAAAATATTGGAAATGTTACAGATGTTCACATGTCCACTTACTTCATCACAAGTGGGAGGCAAAAGGAGCATATCATTGAGTGGCCAATCTCTCTTGTTCAAAATACAGCCACTCTTTTTTACCCCTGCTATTTGCATGATGAAAGAGACTAAGCTAAGATAAGATTAGGAAGAACACCTTTATAGTGAGGGTGGTGAGGCACTGGGACAGGTTGCACAGAGAAGTTGTGGATGTCCCATCCCTGGAAATATTCAAGGGGCTTTGAGCAAACTGATCTAATGAAGGGTGTCCCTGCCTGTGGCAGAGGGCTTGGAACTAGGTGATCTTCAAGGTCCCTTCCAATTCAACCATTCTATGATAACCCAGTTAAGCCTCATGTACAGGTCTCTTCTCTGAGTTCTGTCATGCAAACGTTGAGGTCAGTGCCAGCCCCCACGACACATCCCCAGGTGTGCCACCTCCCTCCCACCACTGCCCCACCAGCTCCCCAGGGACAGATGGCAGCAGTGCAGTGGATGCAGGCTTTGCTCAGAAAGTCTGAATTACGGCACTCAGGTCACCGTTTCAGCCACTGAACATTGCCCCAGGTCTAAGAGAAGCCTCCTGCAGTGTCTTTGAGGTGAGGGCAGCCAGTCAGTCAGCCTGTGCACTCTGCCCTTGCAGACTGCAGGGAGCCAGGACACTGACGTGATGGATGGAAGGGCTGCAAGAGTGAGCGGGAAAACTGCAAGAAATGAGATGGGATGTATCTCCCAAATTATCAAAATAAGATGCTTTCAGGTCCCATGGTTATACGACTACTCAAGCACATGGTAAATGAATAAGAATAACAAACCTCTTTGCATTCCTACTGAAAAACAAGTTTTGAACCTGTCTCTCTAAAGGGGAAAAGCTAATGTGCTCCCAAGCTTCCTGTGCCTTCCTGGTTGGAATTATGACAATATTTATACCCGGTGCTAAGTGTGCAATGATTATTTCCAGATGTACGTAAACGTGGCTTATTTTCTGCACATTAATCTTTCACACAGCCTACATGCATTGTAGAGCTCAGATGTTTACTCAGCAATCAAATAAAACATGAAAGGTTTAAAAAAACCTATGTGGTCTGTTAAGCTTCCTTAAAAGGGAGCTGATGGTATCTGCCTAACACTTTAATTTCATTTTATTACTGAAATTCTGGGAATCTATGTAACTGTCCTGCTTTTTTCCAAGGTCTACATTTTTGTCCTGCTAACCCAGTTCCCAGTGTCCCCTTAAAATTAGGTGAAAATGAGCACTAAACTTTGATGCCCATGCTTCTACTGGAGTTTTTTATTACACCGTGGACAATATTAAGGGCTTTGGGAGAATCCCCACATTTTCTTCCTGAACTAAAGCCCTAAGATTTTGGGTTGAATAGATGAGTCTCTTCTTGTTAAATGGCAGTGTTACATCACAGTAAATATCAAAAACTTGATACACTTTTGTAAGGTATGAGAGTGGTGCAAAGGACATTCAATGCACCAAACCTGATGACTGAGTCACAAGAGGCAGTGGCAAGGTTATACCTCACCCTGCCAACAAAAGCTGCCCCTGAGACACAGAGTGCCCTCATGTTTTGAGGGAACTTGGCACCATTCCTCACTTACCATGTCAATTGTCCTTCCTCATCCATTTGCAAAAAGGTGCTGCCTCCCATGCCTCCAGGCATGCACTTTCTTGTCATGGGAGATTTTATCAAGAGCAGCCATACCACTGGGAATGTCCTGATCACTGCTTTGCAAATGTATGGAAATGTGAGCCATTTAGCAAGAGCTGGAACAGAGGAAAAAAAAAACATCAAAAATGGAATAATCTCCAGCCATTCAACTGTCCGTAGAATGTGTTTAGTCTTTTGGCTTCTGAATATAGGGGGAAGGAAATTAATGGGGTTGTAAGGTGCTCCCCTGCAGGTATAATCCTGGCTTTGCACTGGTCTTCAACACCTGTCAATAAAGGGTAGCCCTTAAACACTAGATGTGCTACTTCATCTGTTTGTTCAGTGATTTCATGATCTGCTGTAATTTTAAAGTTGTACTTGGTGTTTATTCTTCAGATGAACCTGACCTTTACAAGCAGAGCTGGATTTTAATTTCCTCTTCACCTCTGGGGAAGTATGATAGATTAAGATTTTTGTCCCAGCTGCAACCAAGGTGTCATGGCCAACTATGACATTTACATGAAGACTTGTGTTTAAACAGTAAAACATTTTTCTCAGGAGTCTTCAGATTTAGTGTGGCTCTGTCCGTGTCCATAATACA
This sequence comes from Picathartes gymnocephalus, assembly GCA_013390045.1. Taxonomy (NCBI): domain Eukaryota; kingdom Metazoa; phylum Chordata; class Aves; order Passeriformes; family Picathartidae; genus Picathartes; species Picathartes gymnocephalus. Next base: position 16,993 of record WEKY01036665.1, read on the forward strand.
CAGTAGATCAAGAACATTTATCATCTGATTCAAGGTTCCTTACAAAATACAGACTGATTCTGTGTGAATTTGGCTCATGTGACTAATCAGGCAGGTGTCCATGAGTTTATTCATATATAGATCATCCCTATTCATTAACATCAGCAAACTCTGACTAATGCTTAGCTGAGTTTATCTTTATGGATCCAGCTCCAACAAAGAAACTTCAACACTAAACCTATCACTCAGCAAATTGCATTATCATATTTGAATAACACAGTGGGCATAAATAATGAAGAGGGAAAGGATGTTTGATTTTTTACACCTTTCATTGAATTATATATCAAGCATTTTATTGAACAGTCTAATATTTAATAATCAGACAACCATTTTGTTTACCAGAGTGTGTTTTGGCACATGCCTTTTTTTTTTATAGGACAGGCAGTAGCTGGATACCACTACTTTTTGTTCCTTCCCACTCCCTACACTGTAAAGTTCAGCAGCCAAAAGTTCAGGCAGTTCCTCAATGAGCTGTAAGAAAGAATACACAGGTTATGCAACCTTTGTTATTTGAGTGTTCCTAGGTTGGAGAAGAGTTACCTTTCGTTTTCTCTTATGAATACACTACATTTCCCTGAGCATTTCTCTGGGGTAAAAAACACCCAAACAAACAAGTGCTGCTTTTTTCTTTAATGACCAACATCCCCCAGGGTCACTGGGAGGGGTCTGACATGCAGAAGCTGCTCAAGTCCCTTCAGGTGGCCCTGTGAAACTCTCCAGTGTCCTTTTCCCCACAGCAGCATCATCATCTCTACCAAGATGAACCCTTTGGAATTACTTGGTCACAGATAAGCTATTTTTCCCTTCCTTCTTTCTCCATTTTTGCCAACCAAGATGAACACTTCAAAGCAATTAATTTTAACTTGTATCTTGTTTGATTCATACTTCACTTTTTCTATTAGCACACTTGTAGATCTTGTGAGTTTTCGTCAACTACTAAATACGCAAAATGGAAATCCATAGGAAGACTTTGCTCTATCTGCAAAATCTTCAGCATGTCTTCAAAAACCTCCTATACTCTTTTCCCGTATTATAATTGGCCCAGTTCCATAAATATGTTTGGTGTCCTTATAAACACTGGAAAACTGAGTTTATTGGGATGTCTCAGAGCTTTCTAGACAACAAAGCTTTCAAAGATATTGCAGCCATTATTACTATCTCATACTGAATAATCAGAGAGGTAAAAAAGTCAAACTGTCATGTAGCTAAAATGTCTCAGAGTCTCACTCTGTCACAGACTCCACAAAAAAGTAAGTCAATCCATATTGCTTTTCTTTTCTTTCCAGACCACCCACTTGCTCTTTGTACTGGATTTCAGTTATTTTTTTTATCAACTCTAAAATATTATAGACTACCTAAAGAAAAGTCAACATTTATAGAAGGCCATATTTTTCTACTTATGAAGAGAAAGATTTCTTCCCATGTTTGTACTATCATATTTCTCTCCAGCATATAAAGTGACATTAGGGACTCTGACTAAAGAAAAATTTGGAACTGGCTAAAAATAAACCTTGATGGGTTTTGCTGCAACCAGCTACTAAGTGGTTTGGGTTCTGTGGGGTTTTTTCCTCCTGTGAGCTTCTAGTCTACATCATGAACCTGAAACATATGAGTAAATACTCAATAACTTCCACTGTGTTCTTTGATGTTTGCAGCTCAGAAGAGTGTTCAGCTTTTCAACTCAGCACCTTGGAGGTGGTCTCTTACCCAAGGTGAGAGTAAGAAACACCCTCCACTTGCAAGGGAAAATGATGAATTAACATTATGGGGGAAGGCTCCCATTTTCCTTGTATTCCTTTCAAACTGAATTCATACAGCTTTTGGTTCAAGGCAGTACATGTCTGATCACAGCATTCCTGATATGGAGCTGATCATTATACGGGGCAAGGCAAAGAAGATAAAGTCTTCTCAGGAATTTTTCCTCACATTACTATCTCATCACCCAAGTCAAGGTATAGTATTTTTTCCTCAGTAGAAGGCTGTGGTACAGATGTAAGATAACACTCAGAGAACAGAATTTGCACTTGTTCTCATTTATGACTGACTTCCATTCCCTGAAATTTGTCTTCAAATAATTAAACATCATTGCCAAGAGGCCAATGCCAGAATTTTTGCATGCTAAATCTTTATTGAGGACCACAACAGACTTATGGGCTTAACTTGTCCAAATTAATGGGGAAGACTTTCAGTTGATGGAAGCTCCCCTCAAGTCATTACAGCAATGTCAATTTAGCCTGGAGAAAGATTTGTCCTTAAATGTATAATGGATGAGTCTCTTACTACAACTGTGTTCTCTTTCCATTCTTAATTAGAAGCAAGTAATTAAAGAGAAGTGATCACTTGATTAGGAGACATGAAAGCAAAAAGAACTGGAAAGTCAAGTATTCTACCACAAAGGGTATAGCAACACTTCATAACCATCTAAGACTTTCTCCAGGATTGTAGTCAGCTGTTTTCCCAAATGCCACCCTTTTCCACTCAAGGTGAGCTGCACAACGTTCAGTTGACACGATATGGGCATCTGCCTACCAAGAATCAAGGTAAAACTACAAGTTCCTTTTTCACTGGCTAATTGATACTAAAGACAGAGTAATGATATTTAGTTATAAGCCATTTGGGATGATATTTGAACCCGCAACCTCATGGTACAAATAATATTCAGCATCCCAGGTTCTCCCATAATTGGCCAGGAAGGCTGAAGGAACCTGCTTCCCACAGGTATGTGTGTAATCACATCCAGGAAACACACAGCCCAGAGCTAACAGTGCTATGTTTTGTCACCTTTATCATCTGACACACGGCTTCCGCTTGCCAAGACTGGAGCCGGTCGAGCCAGAATACCAAGGGGAGGTCTTTTAATTTGCTCACAATGCTGAATATGCAGTCTGCTGCATTTCTCTGGTTAATCCTTTTTGTTCCATCTGGGGAAGCAGCATAGTTGTTCTGGTTTCTAAGTCCCGTATGATTCCACTACCAGTTAGGCAAGTAAATGTCTCCACGGATGCCACTGCTGGCACTATGAAAAGCCCCATGGGTGAGGAAGCAGTGGAAGCTCTTTAGGGCTATCAAGGCACAAAACTTCAAAGTTGGCATACTGAAAGTGGGATTTTCCACAGACCTTATAGGAGCTTTAGGAAACCAAATTCCCTGTGCAGTCTGTAGGCACCGTATTATCACTAAATTCCTTGTGCTGCCTTAGCCTTCACAGCCAGCAATTCAGTGGCTTATTGCTATGAAACTACTGAGTGACTGTGAGGAATGCAGCAACAAAATGTAGCAAAAGATTGGGCAAACAACCATTTAGTGAAGGTGCTGAGAAATGCTTTCTGCAGAGTCTGAAGTCTTTGTTAACTATTCTTTGCAAGAGTGACTTAACCTGCCAATTTATTTTAGTAGCATTGTATAAACAAAGGCAAAAGCCACACTCAGTCTTGTATTTCAGTTTCTAAGTTCCACTGACTGTCTTTTCCCTATCACAGTCTTCTGTAACTTTACAGCAGTTCCTCAGTGGCTTGATGGTGGGAACGGTGTACCGCTGCCGAGGGGGTGGGCAGGCTGTTTTCTGCCAGGTGACACAATCCCCCATGTTCCACCACCAGCTGTAAGCCGGGCTCTTGGGCCTCACTGACCGGTGAAGCTCCGCTTATGCAGCCGCTTAACTCTTCCTCGTTAACTCTCCCTCCTCTAACACTGAACTCCTCTCCTCCCACAGCAAGAACCACGATGGTGCTGCACAGGTGGCCAGACCAGGCTCTCCCCGCCCCTGCGGGGGCACCTCGAGGCAGCTGTGCCCACGATGTCCTCCAGCAGCTCCCCTGGCGCCGCCGCCCCCGGCCTGGGCAGCCGCTGCGCCCCACGGCGAGAGCCTGTCACCGAAGGAGCCGCGGCGGTCACGCCCTGCAGCCCCCCCTTACAACACATCCATGCTCTTAAGACCCTGAAATATGAGCAGAAAGGAGGATTCGCTGTGGACTACAAATTGCAAAGGGTCACAATCTGAAGAGAGAGATGTATCAATTTTTAGCAATAGCTCTTTTGGCTGAGCTTCTCCAGGTCTGGGATGAAGAGAAATGGGATCAAGCCTACCCCAATGTTTTGCTGTGCTTGATTAAATGCCACCCTACAGAAACAGGCATAAGAAAGAAACAAAAAGCATTCTAGAGAAGGGCTTAATTTGCAAACTGTTGATAAATAGGTTTGAGGTCTCACCAATCAAATTACCTTTCATTTGATTCTTTGATACCATTTTTCTTCACTTACATTGTTTCTATGCAAATTCTGTCTGAGGTAAAAATAGATGGTAATTGAATTAGAAAAACCAAGACATATCATCATCTGTTTTATATCTTCTGGGCTAAAATCTTCACATCTACTTAGGATAAATCTTCTTCTCATTTCAAAGATTGTCTTCAAAAAGACACTTAATAATATATTACAGGCAAAGTCCTAAGAATAGGAGTCCACTTCCTCGCTGGAATTTTAATTGTCAATTGAGTAATGGTCCAAACTGCAAGTCTCCAGGAGACAATGTTATATAAGTGGAATTTGGCTCACTGATCTATACTGAAAACTTCTGTATACTTTATTGAACTATATGGGCATTTATACCCAAAGAACTGCAACATTAGCCCAGTTGCCTCCAAGATGATACTTTCTTAGGTAACAGTAATAAAAGTAGAAATCAGGTAGAAGAAACAAATTACAATGAAGAATAATTATATGTTCTCTGACTGTGGGATCATTATAACTTAAAATGGAAAAAAAAGTCAACCAGTCCTATCACAAAATTATTGACAGTATCTGAGCAAAGTTGGCCAGAACAAACACATCAGTCTTGTGACAAGTTTAGCTTTTTTTGATTTAAAAATCCAAATTATTTGTAATGGCCTCTTTTCATATATCAGCCTTCCAAAATGCAAATCATGGCATGCAAAAATAATTTCAGAAACTCAGTTACTTCTAGTCATTCACCAAAGCACTAATATTACTCTTTAGTCAGGGTTAGACAAAAGTTTTAAGAGCAGTGCATTATCTTCACACACCATTAACTGAGTGCCTCAGGCTATACTTCATATGCTTTTTGAAATGGCTGTCATGCTGTCCCATGTACCAGAAAATCAAGGCATTAAATATATCTTTTTTCAAGGGAATCTCAGGCATAGTTGACAAGGTCATTGATATTGTGTATTGATATGGTCTATATTGATTTCTGTATGGCATTTGATTGAGGAGCAGGTGATATTTTGTTTAAAAATATTTTAAGGAGAATAACCAAGTACATATTAAAATAACTGAAAACTGCCTCATTGGTGAATTTTGTCATGTCTAAATGGAGATGTATCTATTACCAAGGTCATTCCACCCTGGTCTATAGAGACCAGTCCCCGAGCCAACACTGACAGTTTATCAATAATTTAGGACCATGAAGTATTTGATGGTGGCATTCACTGTAGACAAAAAAAAAAAAAAAAA
>WEKY01036665.1:22508-35408 GCA_013390045.1 Picathartes gymnocephalus
AAAAAAAAAAAATTGAATAGCAGACTGAATTTCAAGGTTAGTTGGTCACCATCCAACCTGCATTTGGGAGTCAGGGGGACAGGTGATGGCCACAGACCTGTGATAACAGCTACAACTCACATATTGTTGCATCTAACTGTAAATACTACCACTAAAGGCTGCCATAACCCTTCAATAAATACAAAGAAAAATAATAAAGAGAGGTAGCAAAGGGAACCTGGCCCTGTGCAGAGCCTGGGTAGAGCTGATATGCTAAAATTCATTCTTTTGCTGAACTTATACATTGTAATACAAAAGGGAGCATAGAAAATGTTTTTAACTTACCCAGCTTCTCAAAGAGACATGACACACCTTAAAAAAGATTTATGGCCATCTGGGGAGAAACAGAGTACAGGTTTTTTCATGCTGGAAAAGACAAGGTTTGAGAGTTAAGATTAGAAATATGTGGCTATATGTGGAAACAGCCTGTAAGGGGAAAAGGGAATTTATTACCAAATGCACAAATCACACTCCCAAATACAGGTAGCAAATAGTATCTTGAGATGCCCCAGGGCATTCAGCCAGGTCTCCAGATGGCACAGAGGACTCTAATGTCCTGCAGCCACAACAATCTGAGATCAGCCAGGACTCTGCCTGTCCCAGATTCCCAAGGGCACCTCCTATGGCACCTCACCTTAACAGGGTTCACTGTGAGATCAGACACTGCTCTGGAGGAGTAGGATAATCTGCTCTGAAGAGAAAACCCCAGTGGACAGAGGTGAATGCTGGATGGTCAGGGCACTCATCCAGCCTCTCTTCCATGTGGCCAGGACTCCCTCTGTTACAGATCCCCTCCCTGTACCCAGCTTGGACATACCCACACTATTCCTGTCATATCCTGTGCTATACCCTAACAGTGGTCAAAATCAGAGCTCCAAGTTCCAGACCTTGCTAGTTCGCCTTCAGCAGGGCTCAGAATGGTGATTTTGTGGTGCACAGTGATAGAGCTGCTTGATAAAGAGACCCAGATGTGGACCAGGATCCCACCACAACAGACTGGGTACAGCATGGACTGAAAATGCCGTGAACACAGCTCAGTGTGTCAGACCTTCTCCCCTCGCTCCAAGGGCTGTGATAAAGCACTGCTGGCTGATAAAACCTGCTGTATGTCTTAGTCATCTGCTCAGAGTGCAGTTGTGTTAGATTTGGGATCAAAAATGAATTTTCGTCGGCTTATACTAACAAGGATCAGAGATCTCATCTGCTTTCACCTTGGGACATATGATTTCATTTATAACATCTTAAAAACTTCAGTCTAAAGTCTTCAGTCTAAAGTCTTCAGATTAAAATGAAAATCAGTAGGTGAAAATTTCGAAGCTCCTTATATAAAGGGAGTAATAAACTGTTAAACTACTCTTTCTTCTTCACTTTAATCTCTACGGCATCAGTATGCATAAGAGAATCATAGGGAATCATGGAGCATAGGAGAATTGAGATTGAAGAAAGCAGGAAAGGCAAAATGCAATTCAAAGTCTGAAACTACAAAAAGAAAAATGTCAGCCATGTGTGTACCCAGGATTCAAAGCAAATGAATAAATACTTCTGAATTTTCAGCAGAGAGGACACTGGATGTGGAAAGGACAGATTAACAATTGTTAATCTGGAGCACTACTTACTAAGTATAAATATTTTCACATAGTCCAGTGCAATTTGTTTCTACACTCAAAAGGGAATCCACTCAGTGGAGTAGGACTACCTGCAGATGTGAAGTCAAGACTCCATCGGCCCAAATTCCAAGCTTTTGAAGTTCATATCTGAAAGGAGAACTTTCCTTCATGCATTCAGAAATGCATAAACGTGTAGAAATCATCTTGCAGCATGACTATCTGGGATTTTAAAATAATTATCTCCTTCTCTCTGTGTTTTTTTATGCTCACCACCATCCACCAACTGCTTAATTAAATACCACTGATATCAGTGGAAATCTAATCACTAGACAACGAGAAAACATACTCTGGATTCCTCTTTTTTTACTTGTAGGGATTTTGTTTCTTGTGTTCTGACATCTTCCTTTGGCCCCATAGTATTCTTGGCACCAAAGGAAAGATCCGTTAATCTCATTGCAGTATTGCTAAAGAAGCCCAGTCATGAACTAGGATCTCATTGCACCAGGCTCTATATAAACACAGAATGAAATGTTGATACCTAAATTATGCCTTTGGTTGGAAGCTATTTACAATCTTGACTGTAAAAGGATTAGCTTCACCTAAATGGCATGGAACCACCAGAGGTATATCTGTGCAATTGTCTCATTGTTACAGCACCAAGCACATTTGATTTGAAAAGGCCTGTGAATGCATGCCACAATCTGGGCATTACACAGCCTTGTAGTGCAGATGGGCCATGGGACAAACCCCTCAGCACGCCCAAGGCATGTGATTTTCTTATGGCTAAATCCTGTTTGCATAATTTCCTTCTTTTATTTTAGGATTAGAACTTCTGCTCTTCACAAGAATAGATTTTTATGCCTCCCTTTTGAATTCTTTTGGGTATGAATTACCTGGTATGTTCCCCACAGCTCACTGCCTGCACTGGAATGCCATGTAGGAGGCAAAGAGCTTTGTTTAAATATTTTGTGAATTCCCCCAGTGTTTTATTTCCCCAAAACACAGTCTTGCATCCCAAAGAGCACACTGGTCTTCAGCTCTGTGGACTTTTTGGTAGGATGAAATAGAATGTAATACATATTCCCAGAGATAGGGAAGAAAGAGAAAATTCAATATTTAATACTTAATCTTTAGATTTTTCAAAATATTTATCAAAAAATTCTCTTTAATGCAACATGCAATGGGAATTGCCTATGCTTTAATTCATGAAAAGTACATTGTCCTAGTACTTTTCTCTGCCTAGTTTCTGGCTTCCTTGAGATGTTAACAGAACAACAGATGGCAAACCTTGCAGTCCCATTTTGTGTCAGTGGAATTTAGGGCACACTGTAGTGATTAAACGATCCAGTTGAGGGGATATCCAAAAACGACGGCCTCAGCAGTGAACTGTGCACTGTTGACTGTAAAACAGACAAAGCAATGCTTGTAACCCTGAGCCCCTCGACTCAAATCTGCTCATGTAAGAGGAGATGGGATATGGAAACGGGGAAAGAGATCTCATCAGAGCAGGCACTAGTGCTGTGATAACAATAATAAATAGAAGAATTTCTAAGTGTCATGAAACTCCATTTCAGAACCAAGCAGCTGAAACAAAAGTTTGCCAAAACTAGGCATGTATCAGCATTCCCCAAAAAGCACAGAGGAGGTGTGGGTCTCCCAAGGAAAATTCTACTTCTAAACAGTTTCAGGTGTGCATGATAAGAGTCAGAAATACCAGAGAAGGAAGGCAGGAAAGACACACCATATACAAACATATGTAGTATGCTATCTGGTATAAATGCTGACAGAAAGCTTTAGGATTAAGAGCTAGCTGTGATTGATTTGTGAATGCCAATGTATTTCTACAGTCAGGTTTTTTTAGGTGATGCTGATTGTGAAATACCTCCAGGCTGTTCTTCTGTAGCACCAAAGAAATGTGAAGAAAAATTACACAACCCAGTACTGAAACTGTACTGTAGACACAGAAACTCTGACAATTTCCTGTTCCCTTGGAAGAAATAAAGAGGGAGGACAGAAAGGAAAAATTGTGTCCTGGTAAGATAATGACTGGCTGCCAGATCGCCCAGACAAGGGCTTTACTGAAGCTGATTTCCATGGTTAAGTGGAACAGCTTTAGTCTCATGTTTTGAGAAAAATGGGGGTGGATATGCAGGTAATCATTTTGTCTAGATCCTTACCATCCTCAGGCTGTTGAAATAAAAACCTGCTTTAGAAACATTTATGTCACAAAAGCTATAAATCATAAACAAGTGGGCAGACAAAAGTGGGCACACAGGAATGACCAGGGAGAATGCTGCAAAGGTACAAGAAGCTCATATTTGTGTCTGCTGGGACAAAGAAAGGTCTTGCATAGCAAAGACTAGATCCACTGTTCAGGCCCCAGACACAGCTGACCAGATGAGTTTCTACCACTCTGAAATCTTTGAGCAGGAATATTTATCCATAAAGAAATATTTCCCTGTTTGATCTGTCCCATGTTCACTTTGTAAATTCTGCTTTAGAGGAAGTGTCTAGGTCCCACATTGTATTCTCCCTGCCAAGAGGAACATCTTATGGGACTTGTATTATTGGTTAGGCACTTGGGTCAAAAAAGAATTTTATAATAATTCTGAGAGGTTCTGGGAATGCTTTTCAAACACTGTATGGTTATCCCATGTGCCAGACTGTCATAATAATTGCCCCTCCTGTGCCACTTACATGTGTGTTCTTAGGCTTCAAATCTCCTTTACCTGCTAAAATAAATAAATGCATTAAATAATCTCCTCTGTAAAGTTTTATTCAAGGATTTTCTGTTTGCTTTTTAACAAAATCAGAGTGAAATGTAGCATAAAGGTATTAAGCCAGATGCAAAATGCCTGATACTTGAAATAAGAAGAGTTTGTGAGGACACCTTCATCTCTAAAAGATTTAGTAGATTTCAGGTTTTTTCCAAATGAATTCTCCGAGCCAGATCTATTGAGGTTAATTTCCAGTGTACCCGAAAGCACTGTAACTAGACATCATTAACAAAATAAATCTAGGAGAGGTAATTCATTTTTCTTAGCTAAATAGTTATAAGAAGAATGTGCCTCTCTAACAAATGTTTGAAAATGTCTCTTCTCATGTTAACAAATTACAAGAAAAGCAATACTTGGGCAGTTTTATTGTAGAAATCAACTTAACTTGCTAGGAAACAGATTATTACTTTGGAAAAAAACCCTCTGATTGGGCCAGGAGGCTAGAAAATTGGAAGACTTTCAGCCTTGTTTAGAATGGGGGATTAGCAGTGAATTACAACCTGATTTACAGAGTTGTTTGTCAATACATAGAAGATTCACTGAGGACTTCCAAAAACAGGCCTGCACAGAGCAGCAGGAGCAAAGAAGAAAAGGTTTACAAAGTAAATGTCAGCTGTGGGAAATGTCAAAATGAAGGAAAGTTTTAAAAACATTGTCCCAAATTATTCGATCAAGCCCACAAATTGTGTGAATGAGAAAAGGATTAAAACTAGAACTCATGGCCACACGTCCCAGTGCCACCAATTTCAGTGGACTCAGTCTGAGACTACTGGGAGAAACTCAGCTTTGCACAAGAATTTGGCCATTGAAATGCTCCTGGTTCCTGAAGCAGGAAGGAGGTGAGTCTAATCCTGAATTCACTTTGGAGTGAGGTGCTTTGCAGGAAATCAATCACTGTGAAATTCCAGGTGGGGAGAAGGATTTTTCATACGAAGAAATGTAACTCTATCTGGATGCCTGGGTGATGTGCTCTGGAAATTTGCCATGCAGAAGATTCCTGCCCTAGGTGAGAAGACAAATTTCAGCAAGCAATCCATAATATGTGCTGTGAACAGTGAGAGAAAGAAACATTTTGTAAGCAGTTAATTTTATGGGATGATGTTACGGTGTTATGCCTAAAGGTAAGGGTACATGGCACTAGTTCCAGCTCACTAACAAGCTGAATGTAGGAGATTTCACTGTGCAGCAGTACTCCAGGGAGGAAACAGGGATGAAAACAATCAAGGAAAATATCAACAGAGAAATATGTCACTTTGGAAAATATATTCTGCAGTGTTCTTCATGGATTTCTACAAAATATTATAGTGGGTTAAATTCTGTGAAAATTCATTTAGGGACAGATTTTTAATCTGTAGCATAACAGGCATTAAAAAAATGAAATTTTCATCTTTAGACTCTATACATGTGTTTTATTCACCAGATATATAATTTAACCCACAAACTTTTTTCCAAATTTATGGGAAGCATTCACTCTCCACTGTCAAAAATAAAGGAATAGAACTTTCAGTATTACCTGTTTTATGTTAGAACATTTAAATATTAGAAATTCCCTTCTAATTTAAAACTACATTTAATATCAACTGTATATTTTAGATCCTAAAAGTCTTTGGAAAATCCCTACTAAATTGAATAATGTAAACTGGAATGTGCTTCCAAGATGTGGGGTTTTGATCAACAAGCTCTACATTGGGATTTTTTTCTCTTAGAAGATGGAGTGCTTCTAAAATCCACTTGAAAAGTTCTCAGTTGACAGCGTCATTGAACTAAAAAAAAAATAAAAATCAGCATATAGGGCATTTCTTACACCATTATATAAAAATTTGTTTAAAAAAGCCCCCGGAGAGGAATAATGGGCTGCTCTGCACAGCAGAGTGATGTTTATCACACAGAATTTCATTACTTTTGCCTCCTGAAGTTGTGTCCATCTGTGATTTTTGTACAGTGTTCATTACTGTGGAATATAAGCAACCACAGCCTGTTTATGAAAAGATTGTCATTGCTTTGCCTTCAGCATGGAGACTGCCCTGAATTTTAGGCTGGAATCTTACTCCTTTTGAATTGAAAAAGAAAAAATAGAATTCATTTAGGCAGAAATTAACCCACTTTTATATCGGTCTCAGATTATAGCAGTGCTGAATACAATTAATTTTATCAGACAATTTATTTTAACATTGGAATATGGAATTAATGTGGAAAATGGTTCAAATGTAACATGTTAAAAAAAAACCAAAAACAACAACAACAACAACAAAAGTGTTAGGAGTATATTACATAAGAACATAAGCATAGTTTAACTGCATGAATCTGGAGGTCTGTCTCATTTGCTGTATAACATCAAAATGTGCTCTGCCATGCTGAGTACTCTCATCACTTTGCCAGCCAGTGACAGCAAAAAAGAAATGCCAGGATTTGGCCCCATGCTTGGCAGAGGGGCACACTTCTTGACAGCAGCTGTAAAAAATAAAACAGGTACTATAGCACACTTATGATTACTTAGTGTGAACAATGTTAAGTAGATTAATGAGCATCTGGACTAGGATGAACTTCTTGAAACTGAACCAGACAGCTTCACTCTGTCACATGCTTACATGACAGTGCTCTGTCTCAGTTTACAATATTGAAAATAAATTAAAACCACAACCACATCTAAATGCTATCTTATTCTGAAATGTATTTTTATTAAAAGAGAAGGTGCCTTCAGATTGTTCATTATATTCTGTCTCTTATTATCTGGCACACACAGTTCTCAAATCCATCCAAACCACTTGCCGTGTTTCCTTAACATCTCTGTCTCTACACTGGAGAAACAGATTTTTGGAGGCTGTGAGTTCAACTGCTCTTTTCACTGTGTAGGAGGAAACATCCACAATTATTCTGTTGATGTAAGAAGTTTATCTAACATACAGATTGTGCTGAATTTTGCAAATGTTTGTTCATCATGGAAATAAATCATCTGTTCACAGAAGCTTAATGATGTGAAAAGCTTAAGGCCACTCACTTCTCAGTTAATGAGACCATTAGTGAAGACAGCATAAGAGCTGGTGATGGTGCTGTGCAGGGCCAGGAGTTGGGCTCAATAATCTTTGAGGGTCTCTTCCAACTCTGCCTTATTCTGTGATTCTGTGGTTCTGCAAAGCTGGATATTCTGCAAAGCTGGATATTCTTGCTGTTGTGCTAGGGGCAAACAAGCAGAGGAACCACCCTACTGCACTGGCTCATTCCAGATCCCAGAGCTCATTTGTACGTGCCCAAGGTCATAGACACTATGTCTACATGTCACCAACCTGGTGATTTACAGGTAGGTGTGAAGACCAAGCAGTTTCAGTTCCTACATTTGCGGACAGCTCCTCTCATCTCCAGGGAGCCTGGCTGCCACGTTCGTCACCTGAGAGGACACCTGCAGCTGAGTTTCCACTCTGTACCAAAACCACCTGGTTTGGGTACACACTGGCAGACAAGTGAGGGGAAAGTTGCATTACTGCAGAATTTTTCTACCTAAACATTATCTAAGAAAGCAGAAAAGGTGTATTTCTATGAGCCTGTAGTGGGAAAAAAAGCATTTGTTAAAAACCACGTAGTAGCAACAACCTTTTTTCTTTGTCCTTCAGTACAAGACATTTTCCAAACATACACCTCTCTTTAGAGATTTGCAGAGTACAGGGGGAAAGGAATGCAGCCCAGCAGCTCTCATCATTATATAAGAAATTATTTATTCATAGTTAAAATAAGTGCTACATTTTGCTGTGTGGTGAAAGCTAAGCATAGCTAATTTCAGATTTTTAAAGCTTTTCAACACGAGCATGATAAAATGCCATATGGCGCTCTTGTAACTGAGCAAAGTCTCCAAAATCAGCATGATTCCCTTTGTAACCCGCTTGGGGAGGTGCACACGTGCAAGGCCATGTCCCTGCCTGCGATGGCCCCGTGGAGCACCTCGCCCTGCCCGGGACGGCCCCGGAGCCAAGCCCCGAGCCCGCCAGCCGGGGACCCAGCCGAGGAGCCGCGGGCAGCCTTTGCAGGCACGGTATTCGAAGAGCAAATGTCAGAGAACGGAATTTGACCCAATTTATGAAACGATCTTCTCTGCCTCTTGCTGCCCTCTGCTGTCACACGCCGAGGTGGCTCGGAGAGGGCTGCGGAGTCACAGCAACGCTGGTCACTGCAGAGCACCAAAGTCTTGGTCCTGTGCAGGGATCTGGAAAGGGAGAACACACAGCAGCCAAGGGACATGTAGGGTCTCTGCTTTTCATAAAAAAAACCTACAACAATTGCAATGGTTTCAAATGTCTTTAGTGTAGCATGTAAGTGAACCCAAGAAGTTCAGTTCACAATACTTTTATCTTTAGAAATAGTAATCAAAGGCAATCTATTACATTAACTCAGTATGCTGGGTCTCTTGGGTCAGCCACCTCTTTCTGAAAACGCAATCTTTCTGCAGTAACAAACCTCTAGCCAGAGCAGAGTGGAGACTTCAGTGATAGTTCTCAAACACTGCTCTCTTGCTCATCTGGCCAGCCCACAATGTTGTTTAGAGCCACTTCACCAAGGTGCACCCAGGGGACACTGAGATGCAGAAGAGACCACCTCAGGGCAACCAGAACCAGAGCACGCTGTTGGTTCATCCCCCCACGTTTGCTTCAGGTGCCACTTCTTCTTCATGCTTCTTCAACAAGGACTTGTATGAAGATCTCCACAAGATTTCTGTTTCTTTAAATGCTCATTTTGAATACCTGCCCTGTTACATGGATTACAAAGCGCTGTTGAGCCAGCCTGTCCTGCAGAAGATACAGGTAGCACTGAAAGTGTTGGTGCAACTGCAGCTCTAAATGCAACATTATTTCCCTCTGTAACTTCATTGTGTCAAGGTTTTTCTAGATAAAAAACATGTTAGTTGTGGATTGTTAGTAGAGCTACAGCATGCCCAGGTGGACAGTCTCCCTGGTGGACTTCCCACTGTTGCTGTATTATATATCCTACCTCATTAGTAGTTCTAAATGTGAAAATGACATTGGCAAATAAGTGTATCTTACAGCAGAACCTGCAGATCACCACACACTAAAACGCTCTCAAACACAGATGATGAGTCTCTAACTCTTACGCGATAATCTAGAAAACTGTTGTTTTTTTCCTCAAAACTTGGAGTAGGTCCTGATATAATTCTGTAAAGTGGTTTATGGCAAGGAAATATTTATTTTACAACACTGAAGAGTGTTGACAGTTTGTTCTTTGACAGTTTGTTCTCAGGCATTCCTCAGAAAAGGTGGGACTTTTACAAGGAGGAAAGAATACCTGCACGAAGGCCACTCCTGTCCTGGAGTGTTAGTTGGATGCCAATAAACTACACTTTCATCCCCAGATTTTTGTTTTAAAGGCACTACAGGAAATTGGGTGCAGCCCTCAAGGAGCTGGAGCCCTCCTGTCGAAATTCCACTCACATTTGTTCCCTGCAGATGTCAATTACAGCCATGACAATGGGAGAGGGAGAGATTGCATGGTGAGGAGCATGATTTGTCTCCTGTGATCTCAGAGAAGAAAACTTAAAAACCGAAGGTGTTTGTACCATCATGAAATGCCTGATGAAGGAAGATGGGGGAAACAAAGAAAGGAAGGTGGGTTAAAACTGAAACTCGAGGAGTCTGGTGAAGAATCTTCATGGAAGAGAAAAGAGCAGGTGCTCTAAGGGCATATTTGCCTTCAGATCCTGGAAAGCTACCTCAATTTCCCCAATATCTCTATTTCTCTGATGAAAGTAACCACTATTTACATATCTGGAAAGAGAAGTGTTCCAGCTGACATGTTTTTTGCCTGTAAAGTAAAAAGGGATTTTCTGAAAACAAAACAAAACAAAACAAAACCAACTTTGAAATGTTCAAGAAGTACCTCAGAAAACTGAGAAAATTGTCCAGTTTTCACCCAGGACATTGACTAGCATGCGGTGAAGGAGGCATTTGACATACCAGCCACCTTAATCAAAGGCAATATTGAGCCATGGCTCATTGATTCATTTGCCAGCAATGAATGAGGCAAGGTTGTCAGGGGAAAGGAAAAATTACACCTTATATCATAATGTTTATAATACCTAAGAGAACTGAATTGCTATTACATATTTAATCTGTCATTTCCTCATTTTTGAAGGTAGAATTTTGCAGCCTGATTTATAATCCTTTCCTGTATCTTATTTAGTAAGCAATAAATATACAGAAGATTTGAATTGGAGCTCTTGGCATTTCAGGTCTGAAAGGAAGGGAGGTGGATGAGATTTCCTCTAAAGCTTTGATATTCTGAAGTCAAATGAGCGAATTAAAACCAGTAAATGTAAATGTAGAGACAGACCTGCCCACCTTTGGAGCTTAGGAGCTTTTTTAAGCCTCAGTAATGGTTAGCACAAAGTAGCTCTGGCCCTTTAGCAATGCTACAATACAAATACATAATAAATATTTGAATTAAAAATACTGCTTTGACATGTTACTTTCCATTAGAGTTTGTTTTATGTGCAGTCTCATTCTTCAGTTTGGGTTTCTACTGCTTCTGAAGTGTACTGTTGTGTTTGTTTATTCCAGGCAACATGGACTCAATATGAAAATATGCAACAAAAGAATATTTGCAAACAGAGCACTGGGCCCAGGCAGAGCCATTGACATTTGCACATGAATCACTGAGATCACCAGCTGGCCAGCTATTCCCGTCAATGAGGGTAAGTTGCTGTGCAGAATTTACTGTCAGCCAGGTCTTCTTGGCATGTGCATCTCTATGAAACAAGAATGAGGTTAGCCAAGGTATCTATTTACAGCTTTACTAGAAAGGTAATAAAACAGAATAAAGATGACATAGGGAAACATTTATTTTAACAAGTAAATTTTTTAACGCGCATGGAAGGGAATTTCAGCTTGAATTTCTATTATCATGTTGTTCTGAACTGTTTTATGACCACCATATTCATTCTGGTGCTTAAAGGGTTTTGGCTGAGAAAGCAACTTGGTTTTATAATTGCTATTTATAGATATAAACCTGCAATGCATAATTCATGCTAAAAGCAAAGAGTCTGTGCTTTTGGATTCGAGACTAATGTGTTTCATATCATGTTGCTAAATTAAAAGGTACGAAAATATTTTGGGGTGGAAAGATATGAGGAGGGACATGACTTCCTCTTTTTCTCATGTTATGAAACAGATAAAATTCACACTATTTAAGAAGTAAAAGAAATCATCAAGGCAAAACACAAAGCTGTCTTGCAACATGCTGGGATTTGTCTGAAAGAGTTACTAAATTACAAATACTAACAGCTTAAGTGATTCCATTGTTTGCTTGTTTTTATTGAAATGACAAAATATGGAAAAGCTGATGCATAAATACATAACCATATTATGTCACTGTACTTATGAAAATCTAATAGGAAAATGGGGGATTTTCTTCTATAAGGAACATAGAAAGATATTTTTCTTTTTTTCCCAAGCCTCCCCAGCTGAAGTGGATCAATTTATTTTCAGACTGTGGACATATGAATATACTTTTCTCAGCCCAGAACTCAACTAAGGAAATTTGTGCATGGGCCTTGTGCTTTTTCTTCAAGCTTTGGTAAACTGGCAATATAGTTTGAAATGCCTGTTGCAAAAGGTGATGCTCACAGGGAGCACCAGT
This sequence comes from Picathartes gymnocephalus, assembly GCA_013390045.1. Lineage (NCBI taxonomy): Eukaryota > Metazoa > Chordata > Aves > Passeriformes > Picathartidae > Picathartes > Picathartes gymnocephalus. The sequence goes on from WEKY01036665.1 coordinate 34,570, forward strand.
GTTCCCACATGCAGTGCTTGATCTTGGACAGCAAGGAAAGGCTGCAACTCTTGGCCAGAGATCTACAGCTTGGGTGGTGAATACAAGCCAAGGCTGTAACACACATTTTTTTCATGGTGCTGTATTATGCTTCAGACGTGCCTCCCCAGGACAGTTCCAGCTGCAAGCACATGCCTGGGAATCACAGCTGGGTTGGTGTGGCTCCAAATGTGCCAAGCCCATGCCTGTGGGAGCTTTGGGCTCGGTGCAAACACAGAAGACATGAGGCAGGCACAGTGCTGCCGGGCTACTCCACTTTAAATGCTGTTGCATACTGAAAAAATACTTCTTAAGGCAATGTGTCCTTCAACATAGGATGTAGAAGTTCTGTTTATGGGCAGATTTCAATTATCACTCTCCTTTTTATTTAAATGTTGTCCTCCCCCCCGCTGCCCCCGCCAAATTCTCCTTTGGGCAATGATTCTTTATATGTTTGGTCCCAGTCCAGAGATGAACTGCATAGTATGTGGAAATTGTTGGAAAACTCCCTTCAGCTATTTTTGAGGTATAGCAGTGTAAAACAGAGCCCTCCACATATACACTTTTTTCAGTTTAATTCCTTTTCTGTCCCCTCAGTTGCTGAGTGTCTGTGATAAAAAAAAAAAAAAAAAAAACCAACAAAAAAAACCCCACCAAAAACAAAACCAAAAAAACCCACCAGAACAATAGTTTCTCACCAACTCCCCCAAGGGCTTCTCATAGCAAAGGCAAGCTAAGCTAACAGGGAGTGCAGTGGAACAAATTTTACATCAGTTGTCTTTAATAAAACCTAAAGGTTTACACACAATGCGGGGGGGGGG
>WEKY01036666.1:0-11781 GCA_013390045.1 Picathartes gymnocephalus
CAGCTGAGGCTGGGCTCCCCACGAGCTTTCTGTGAGGGCTGGAAGTTCCCCCACAGGGATTCTGATCTCCTTCTATTCCGTGACCAGGGTGTCCGGAGGGGTCTGCAGGGGCTGTGACCCGGACCTGGGAACACACCTGGTCGCATTTCTGGCTCCGTTTGAGCCGCGGGTATTTCCATCTTCGCACTCCCTCACCCCTGGGACCAGCAGCTTCATCCCAGTTCAGATGCGCTGACAAATGCCCGTAAATCCCTTATTTTCAGTTCTGTCCCCCTGTGCCTGCCCTGTGGGAGGGCCTGAAGGTGGGCACCTGGTCCGCACCACCCCACCCTCCCCGCCCCAGAGCTCCAGGGGTCTCGCCCTGGCTCTCAGCAGCCCATTCCCGTGGCACCTCGGTGCTCTGGGCTCACCTTACTGTGTTAAGCTCCTCTTGGTCCACTTCTCTCTTCCCCGCTAAGCTCTTTAAGTCACTGATCTCGTTAAACCTCAGCAATCGGGTTGTTTTGCCCTGCGAGTTAATGTGTCTAATTCCTGCCCCGCCTGCTCCTGACGCCCAGCCCGGGTCCCTGCGCCCACACCGGGGTGCAGCACAGGGCTCCCCCCGCTCTTATCCGGGCTGGTTCTGTCCCCGGGAGCCCAGGTGGAGTGCGATCCCAGCGGGATCCCTGAGGGACGAGTGGCAGGGCGTGGCGGTGCCGTGTCCGCGTCCTGGCAGCAGGATGAGGCCGGGGATGGGCCGGGGATGCTGCGCAGCTGGGCAGGGCTGGGCCGGGATGCAAAACCGTGCTGTGGGGTCCGTGTGAGCCTGCTGGGTGCCCCAGCAGCAGGCTGATCTCCCACCTCTCCTGGGGTCCTGCCCCGTGCCCCCCACGGCCCGGCAGGGCTGGGAGGGGGCTTCGCTGTGGTGGCCCTCGTCCCTGGCACGGCTGCACCGGGGTGTCCCCCACAAACGCTCGGCTTTTGGGGGCTTGGTCAGCCTCATCTCCCTCCTCACAGCCCTTTTTCCAAGCATTTGGGAGTTCAGAACAGGTTTGTCCAGACATTTGAGCCCTTTTTTGAAGGGATCCTTTAAGGGAAATCGGGTAATTAATGCTGCCACGCGCGGGTTTGGAGACGTGGGCTCTTAAAGCTTTTCTCCTTCCAGGAACGCCGGGCTGGAGCTGGGCACAGCCAGGACTGTCCGAGGCACGATTTCCCAGCGTTCGGGCATCCCTGCCTGTCACCCCCACCCCAGGGCTGGCTGGGTCAGCCCCGAGTTTCCCGGCACGGAGCAGCGTCTCTATTTTCAGTCCTGGCTGCTGTAATCCCATCGCGCTCCTCTGCCCGTGCCACAGCTGCTCCTTCCCAAAGCCCACAGGTGCCCCATGGCCCCGCTTGGGCAGGATCCGGCGTCTCCTCCAAGGGCTGTGTCCCCAAGAGAGGGGAATTATCCTCCTGCTCCTCCCCAGAGCGGATCCCATGGAGCACCTGCTCCTTCCCTACAGCACCGGGGTTTCCCTGCACCCACAGCAACCAAATCCGCAGATTGGCGAGTCCTGGGAAGGGCAGAGCAGTGAGGAACGGTCCCCAAAATAGCTCCGTGCCGTGTACAGCAAAGGGCAAGGTGCTGGTCAGTGGTTTTGCCTTGCTCCTGTCCCATCTCACGCTGGGGGAGTGGGACAGATTCTCCCTGCAACCTCGATATCTGTAATTTATAATAAATTAATAAAATGGAATATATGAAATGGAACAGGTAGATTTTAAGGCCAGCTCCCAACCCTGCAGCAGGGATGCCCAGAGCAGACACCCAGGGACAGCCCTCCCCTGCCTGCCTCGTTCCCTGTCCCTGCTAATCCCCAGCAATCCGAGATGACGGGAACCCTGTAACCTGATCACTGTTCATTAAGAGGTTTAACGAGATTAATTGCCAAAAGCTCCAGTTATTGCTCGCTGCCCGTCCCTCGGGAGGATCCAGAGATCCCCGGGCTCCAGCGCTGGGGTGTAGGCGAGGATTTCCTAAAAACTGCAGCAGCATAATTCTCAAAATTGACAAATTTGGGGTTTGGGGTTCCCCTTCCAGGGCTGGGGGTGCCGGGGCAGCTCCAGGTTTCCACCTGTCCCAGTTCCATCCTGTGGTGCTCGTCCCTCCCCGGGTGCAGAGGGTGGCACCGAACCCTCGGCGTCCCGAGCCACCGTTCACCCACCGCCGTCACTGCCAGAGGCGGGCATTTAGGGCAAAAAAAAAAAGCCCCGAATTTTTCCAACCCTCTGTTGTTTGCAGGTGGGTTTTGCCCAACCAGCAAAGTTCACTTGTAAGAGCTAAAAATGGGATGTTCTGAGGGGGTTGAGTGATCCCGGTGCAAGGATCACACTGAGCACTGGGACTGCAAGGAAGAAAGGAAGGAAAAGGAAAAAGAATAACCACCCACATCCCTTCTTTCTCTCCCCACTCCCCACCCCGCGCACCCGCAGCGCCATCGCCGTGCCATGGGATGAGGGACACCGGGATCCCCGGCCCGTCTGCATGGAACTGACCCCGGGCACCACCGGGTGCCACCACCGAGTGCCAGCGATGTCCCCGGGCTGTGCCGGCCCCGGCCCAGGCTGACGCTGGGGACTAAATCGGTCGGTGACAGGCAGGAAAGGAATCCGTGGAGCAGAGCCAAGCGCAGGCTCCTCTCGGCTCTCCCCGTCTCGCCTCTTATGGAGAGGAGCAGGAGGGAAGAGAGGCCGGGAGCAGCTCCCGTTATGGAGAAACCCTGGGGAAACCCTGGCTCACCCTCGGCAGGGCACGGGGAGAACAACGTGCTTGGGACGTGCCACCAGCCATGGGGACAGCCAGGAGACGTGGCTTGCAGCCGTCCTGCCCTGGGCGGGGCAGGTGGGGCTCCCTGAGAGATGCACCGGGCACCCCCGGGCTGTGGCAGCTGCCGGAGCCGCCGGGACCCCCCCGCACGGGCAGAGGGACGCGCTGCCATCAAGCACCCAGGGATTTCGGTCCCAGCGGGGTCACGGGCAGCGCCACAGCTTGGCCTTACCGCTGATGCTTCTTGGAGAGGAAGAGGAGGAGGAGGAAGAGCTCACAGCAGGCCCTGGTGCCTTGGTGGGAGCAGCCAGGCCATTAACCTGGCCTCACCCCGGGGCTTTCCGAGCCTTAATTCCCAATTAGCGCTGACTCCCGGTGCTCCGGGTTCGCTGCCCTCTGCCAAGGCAGGAGCAGAAGGAGCTGGGGGGGTTCAGGGGTTCTTGGGCGTCCCTGGGGCTCAGCGTTGGTGCCTCAGCTTTGCCTTTGGCACGGGGTCCCTCCCTGTTTCCTACGGCATTTCCAGGAAAGCCTGGGCGGGTGGGGAACGCTCCGGAGCTGGGAGGTGGCTGGAGCAGCGTCGGGCGTGTGTCACCGCCCTGGGGGTGGCAGGGCAGGAGGGATTCTCGGTGTGGGATGGTCTCACTTTAAAAGCGATGAAAAAAGGTGCTTTAAGGTACCACGGCCACAGGGAAAAGCCTCGGGATGTGACTCCTGGGGAAATTAAATGTTGGGTGGTGTCCCCCCAAGCACAGCGTTGTCACCGTGGGGGTGAGGGGCTGCGGGGCCCGGTGGCACCGTTCAGGAAGGACAGCCAGCATCCGATGTGCAACGCCCAATTCCGGCACCGCGGGGCTGCCAGCGCCCAGCCCTGCTCAGCTCCACACACCGGAGCGTTTCGGGGTAGATTTGGGGTCTTTGAGGTTCTTTAGCACAGACAGCAGGGCAGAGCCAGGCACGGCACGGTCCCATCTCTCCCTCAACACCCCTTCCCTCGTGCCCAGAGGGATTTTCTGAGCCCATCCAAGGGTGATTCCCCTTCTGGGTTGCAAATTAAAACCCATTTTGTGCAAACCCGCGGAGCATAAAGAGGTTCAAAACCTGAGCAGCTCAGCTCAGTGACAGGTCAGGGCACAGCTGAACCCCACCCGGCCGAGTCCAGCTCCCTGGGAACCTCCCCCTGGAGCCGGGGAAGAAAATCCTCCTGCTCTTTCCCACGTGTTGTGGTGCTGGACAAATATTTGCTTTGGAAAGCGCTGCCTTGGCCCGAGCCCGGCAGCCAAGGCCGGCCCTGGCACCAAGGCTGCTCGCAGGGACGGATCCTGCTCGGCCCAAATCCCTGCTCTTGATTGCAGGGAAGCAACCAGCCCGGGGCTGGGTTCCAGGGGATCATCCTCGGGGGTCTGCGCCTTCCTCCGAGCAGGAGCTGCTGCCACAGCCCCTGGGGTTTGTGCGTCTGACGAGGGGATCCCCTCCTCTTCCACAGCGAGAAATCGCCCCGGGAAGGGGCAGGGCGGAGATCAGCAGCACCCCACCTGCAGCACCCCGCAGTGAGGGACAGACGCGGGGTGCTCAGGGCTATTTGATGTCCACACCAGGCTCTCAGCTCCCCCAAATCCTAGGAGACAGCCTGGGGATACACCTGCAGAGGGAAAAGCCCGGGGAAGCTGCTTGAAAACCTCGGAGGGAAATCCCAGCTTTTCTGTACAGTTTTGCAGCCTCTCTTCGCTCCTGGAAATGCATTTTTGGCTGGCGGGAGCAGCAGCGGGGGTTGCGGTGGGAGCCGGGCGCGGGGGGGTCTCCAGGGCAGGAACTCGGGGTTCCCGGCCCTGCCCGAGCTCCCCAGCCCTGGCCCCGCACGGCCGGAGCGGCAGCGGGAGCAGCGCTCGGCGCCGGGACACTGCCCTTTGTTTCGGAGAATAAAGTTAGCGCTGTTACTCAGCCTGTCGCTATTCCAGCAATTCCTGCCTCCACTTTCGCTCGGCCACGGGAAACATTCCTGCCCGGGGACCGCCAAGAAAAATGCGCACCGGAGGGACACGCGGGGACCGGGACTGGCAGCGCCGCGGTGGCAGGGATGGCTGTGGGGCCGCGGCTTCCCGGGACGGGCACTCTGGGGTAGCGCCTCTTTTACATCCCATAAAAACCCGTTCCCGTAGGGAACACCAGCATCCCGTCCATCAGCGAAGTTTTGGTCCCTTGGGTGCCCGAAGAGCAGCCAGAGGATGCGGGGACAAGGCGTGTCCCCTCCGTGTGTCCCGGGGCAAAGCTTTGTCCCCGAGTGCCACCGATTTCCACGGAAAGGTTTGCTGATGCCAGCGGGGCTCCCACACGGAGCCCGGGGTTTATTTTCCCTGCCTGTTTTCAGCTCTTTACCTTGTGATAGGCAAAGCCAGCCGCCCGTCCCCGAGGTCCCTGCGTCCCCGGGACCTGCCGTGTCCTTGTGCTATCGCTGCGAGGGGAAAGCGGCGGCTGCTCTGATAACCCCGCTCCCAGCGGGGAAGCAGCTGCCTGGAGGAGAAGCTGTGGCCAAATCCCACACAGCAGCAGCCCCCTCCTGCTCCCATCCCTCCTCCTGCTGGGGAAGCCCTGATTTCAGTGTTCCCAGCTCCCCCTGCCCGCGCCGGGAGAGGATCCTCCTCCATCCTTTTTTTTTTGGGAAGCTCCTCTCTCCTCCTCTCCCTGTCCCCCCAGGGAGATGCTGGCATTGCACCCTCTGGAAAACCCCAGGGAACAGCCCCCATTGCCCCGTGCACCGTCCTGAAGCCCCCTGAAAATCCTTGTGAGCACCAAAATCCAGCAGCTCCAATCCGGCTGCCAGAGGAAAAGGCCGGGGCAGCACAGCCCCTGCTGGGGCTCCGCGCTACAATGCCCGACCCGGGAACAAAGGCAGGACAGGAGCGAGGCTGGGAACGTCCTTTCCCAGCCCCAGGGACATTAAACAAACCCCAAAAGTCCATTCTCCCTTTGTCAGCCCCGCAGGTCACCCGAGGTTTGATCTACAGCCCAGTGCAGCAGATGGAAAAATTCCCGGTGAGGGTTTTGGATCAGGTCCTGGCGTTTCTTTTTGCTGCAGGGACTCTCCGTGCCACGAGGTGTGAGCCCCAAAGAGCTCTGCTCATCCCTCCAAAGCCCCCCGAAGGGGATCACAGGGGTGTATCCTCCCCTCTGCCTTCTTCCTGAGAGCTGCTAAATCCTTCCCATGACTGGGAGTCCAAGTTTGAAGGCTGAGCCACAGATCTGCTCACCAGCTTGGAAATATCCTAAATTTAAGCCTCAGCTGCACCGTGAGTTCCCAGAATCTCGGCCCTCTGACAGCTCCTGTCATCTACTCTGCTTTCAGCCCAGGATTTTAACCCAAATCCCCACTTTCTGCCAGAATTTCAGCCAAGATGAAGCTGTATTTCCACTCAAGAAGAGCTGCTGAGGACTTTGCAGCAAAAGAAGATGAGGACAAGTGGGAGAAGGGGGAACGGCTTTAAACTGAGTGGGTTTAGATGGGATTTTAGGAAGAAATTCCTCCCTGTGAGGGTGGTGAGGCCCTGGCACACGCTGTCCACGGCAGGGGGTGGAACGGAAAGGTCTTTAAGGTCCCTTCCAGCTCCCTGGGCGTCGGTGGGGGCGGAGGGCGCCCGGCCCCTCCCGGGGTGAGCTCAGCGGTGACGGGCGGCGGTGCTGAGGATGCTCTGACTCAGCTCGCCCGTGCCCTCCGCCAGCGGCGCAGCTGCAGCTGCAGCGCCCGAACCGAATGAGCAGGTTGGCTTCAAAGGCTCCCTTCTTCCCTGGAAGGGCACATTCCCAAAGTTGCTTGTGTCGGGAGCACACGTGCTCTGCCATCCCTCACTCTATCGCCCTAGGGAAGGGCTGTGCCCGTCCTCCCTCCCCACCATCCACACTTTGGGGTTTTTAGTCTCTGATCTCGGCTGAAACACCCCCCGGGGAGGCGAGCATCCTTTGAGGGCCTGATTCCTCCCGAGCCCTGCTAGAAAACCCCTCTGGGAAGGGGGATCCCACCCTGGCTGCTCAGCCCGGCCCCCGGAACACATCCAGGGCTGTGGGGAAGGAGGAGCAGAGGGAGGAACTGGCCGAACTCGTTACACTGGTGACATTCGGGAAGGGTGGCTGGTGAGTGGCATGTCAAGCATTATGTCCAGTCTTTAAGGAATGCATCCAGGATCCAGCAGGGGAGCAGTAGTTAGGTGAGTCACGCCACGGACACGCGGATTTAGCCGGGATTTCAGCCCAAGCCACCTGTAATTGCACATTAGTACAGGGATGCTTAAAGTAATCAGCTGTTCCAGCCACGCCGGCTACGGGGGGAAGGGAGGAGGGCTGGAGGGGTGTCCGTACCTCCAGCCCCTCCTTGGATTACAAGGCAAAAATATAGGCCACACAAACAGCCCGGGGAGCGGTGGCTTCTCCTTTGAAGGCAGGGTGACACCGCTCCCGCTGAGCCCGGGCTTTGATAGCGGCGAGATAAGGAGGGTAAACACACCGTGGTGCTGGAGAGGGCAAGGATCAACCACCCCAACCAGCCAGCCCCGCGCGGGGCTGTGTCCCCATCCCGTCCCCATCTGCCAGCAAAGGGAGAGCTGGGAACGGCTGCGGCGCTGGGGAAGAACCGAGCTGCTGCCAGGGAAGATGTGAACTCTCTGCTGCGAGTGAAAACGCGAGTTCTCACCTGCACGAAGAGAGATAACACATCTCACACCGCCCTGCCCCTCCCCGGGCTCTGCTCCAGCCTCCTGCCCGGCTCCAGAGCCACCGTCCCACCGACCAGCCCTCGTCCCCGCTGGGAATGTCACAATGTCCCCCTGGCACCGCGGGTGGGGTGTGCAGGGGCTGGGGACAGCGGTGCAAGGACAGCCCGTCCTTGGCCGCTCTCACGGCCCCGTTGTGCAACACCTCGAGGCTGCGGTGACAAGGCAATTGATTTCTGTTCCTCCTTTCCTCAGGAAACGCCTCTGCCACGGCTGTCAATCACTCCCCTGAACACCTCGGGATGCCAGCAGAGGATTTCAATCAAATTCGTCAGAGCCATCGTGTTCCTACAGGTTGGAATGTGTGTCCGGGCTCGGGGATCCACCCAGGTGAGGGAGCAGCAAACCAGCAGCAACTTCCAGCCCAGCAGCAGCTCGGCCACGTGTGGCTCGTTCTTCCAAAGAAAAGGAGCAGGGAAGAGCAGGCATCCGGCCCGCGGGGATTTTGGGGGAAGCCGGAATGCTGCGGAGCAGGGAAGAGGCTCTGCACGAGCTGATCTCTTCTCGTGGTGGCTCAGGAGGGAAGGGAATGCCTGAGCTGCTCCTTCTGGGCTGGATCCAAGAAGTCAGAGGTGGGAGCAGGTGGTTGTCAGGGAAGTCACGGAGCTGGTAGCCAAAAAGTCTGTGGCAACCTGTGTTTGGAGCTGAACAGTGCAAATATTCCACGTACAGAGAAAGAAAAATCTCTTTAAAGGTTCCTCTGCCTGCCCACACAAAAGGTTCTGCACCCAGGGAGGGGCTGGGCACTGGAACAGCCTGCCCAGGGAAGTGGTCACGGCACCGAGCCTGCCGGAGGTCAGGAAGAGTTTGGACACGGCTCAGAAGCGCGTTTGGGGTTGTCCTTGGGGATGTGCGTGCTTCCCTTCCAAAGCTGGGTGTCCCACGATCCCAACAGGAGCACAAACCCCGAGCCAGGTCCGGCAGCAGGGCCGGGAGATGAGATGGGAGGGTCAAGGACAGAGCACAAGTCCCCAGACATTTCTGAGCGCCAGCCTTGCCCCCGCGGGCCTCGGGGCAGGCAGGGGGGCTGTGCCCTCCCCGGGCAGCTCAGCCCCGTCCCGGGAGCCAGGAACCCTCCGGGCACGGACGCATCAATGGGCCGTTTGTCCCGGGCTTGCCAGCGGCCCCCGGAGCACAAGGAGCCGTGTGCTGCAGCCCCGAACGCGGCTATAAATGGCAAGAGGAGCCGCACAGACAGGCTGTTCTCTGCTGCTGCTGCAGCTCCCAGAGCAGCCTCCACACCCCCGCTGCCCCAGCCGCTCCCGGGGAGCAGGAGGAGGAGGAGGAGAAGGGCAGCCAGGGAGAAACACTGGCAGGCCGCAAGGAAAAAGCTAAATAGAGAGATTAAAATGAAGTTTAAACGCCGTGCTGGGTCTAGCAAGCCGCCTGCACAGAGCTGGTGCCACCCTGGGCGCCGGGCCAGCAGATTAGGGCTGGCTGGAAGCAGGAGGGCTGGAGCAAGATGCTTCTTGCATGCTGGAGTCAAGACAAATTCCTGCCGTTTCAGTGAGTTTGGAGCAAGGCCAGGTGTCCTTCCAGGAGGAAAAAGCTGCAGCTGTAAAAGCCGCATCGGCAGCCCCAGGAGTGCTCCTGCTGCTGCAAGGCTGAGTATTTTTGGATGCCTCTGCAGGCCTGCAGCAGCCCCGTGCAGAGGTGCTGGGGGCACGTGCTGCTCTGTACCAGCACCAGCTCTGAGCGCTGCCCATACCCCGGGGATAAACATAGGGACTGTATTTATAGAGGGCTGCTATAAAGGAACTGCCGCCCCACACACGTCTGTGCTCAGAGCCAGGGCTGAGGGAAGAACTGCAGCATCACCAGAGTCTGAATTTCACCCACCAGAGCCTCAGGCACGTCCTGACTTATCCATCACCCCTTCTGCTCAAAGAGGAAAATAAAGACAGACTACAGGCTGTGAGAAAATATATAGGTTTTTTTTTTTTATTTGGCAATTAACAAAAGGGGGATGGGAATCTCGGCTGTAAACATTGATAGCTCCTTTCTGATCACAACGAGTACTTTCCACCACCATCCCTTTGTACGGTCTGATCCGCTCCAACAATGCCCAGCCGACTCTGTCAGGGCTTTTGCTGCTCTGCTCAGGGTCACAAATCCAGAGGCAGCTCATTCACCACAGCATCAACAGCAGCACCAGCCGCCCACAGAGGAGACAGCTGAGGGGCTGAGACCCCTCAGAGCTGCTTCCACAGCAGAGGCACGCCTGGGAAAGGCAGGAGATCCCGCTGGGTTTGTGCCAGAGAAGGGGGAAACAGCTCTGAACCCAGCAGGTTTGCAGAGAAATGAGCCCTGCAGAGGCAGAGCCTGCTCAAGCAGGGACAGGGACTCTGACAGTGCCAGCCCAGCAAGAACATCCCAGCCCTGCTGTCACAGGGAAGCTTTGGCCCAGGACTGTAAAAATTTGGAGGTGCAGAGCCAGCAAGTTTGTCTCACAGAGGGACTGGCACATCATCAGCTCCATTGTTGCAGTGGCACCAGAACTGCCTGGAGCTTGACAGGGGAAGTGAAACTTCATCTTGGGCTGGAGGGCAGCCAGGGCTGGAGGAGCTGCACCCGGCTGCCAGCCATCCCACGGGAATCTGGCCTGAACCCCAGCAGAACACAGCCTTTCCTGGGAGATAAACCCTCCCGCAGCCCCCGCGCCTCCCCTTCCCCAGGAGCAGCCACTGCAGGCGGCTCAGCTGCACTCCAGAACCAAACCCGAGCCGCTCCCGGCACCTGGCGCTGCTCACAGCAGCAGGGAATGTGCCACCCCCACCACAGGGACCTCGGGCCACCCCCGGCAGCACCAGGAGCACCAGGAGAAGGGAAAACGCAGGGCACCAAAGAACAGTGTTTGAAACAGAAGCCTCCCTCAGCTGCAGGGGGGAGCTGACAACAGCTACAGCACCTCCCCAGTGAGGGCTGGAGCAGCCTGATGGGCAGGGAGCACCTGGGCAGATCCAGAGCCAGGAGCTCAGCTCAGAGCTGGCTCTGAGCCAGGTTGTTGGGGGGAACAGGGTTGGGTCATCTCCTCATCACACTACCCGGATGGACAAGCAAATAAAAATAAATCCGGCACATTTGAATACACTGTATTTATTCGTAACAGATTCTAAAGAATCTAGTGAGTCTATGTCAAGCCCATCGCATGACAAGTGATACAGGTGTAGGAAAAAAAAGAGACATTTAAAACAAACAGAACAACAAAAAAAAAAAAAGAAATCAAGTGCCATTCAAGCTACTGGAATCTTCCAATTGCCCCCTCACAGGAGGAAGCACAGTATCACTGCAAGGTCTAGAAAAATTCAGGTTCAACCCGTTCACAAGAGTCCCACCACACACATTCCATAAATCAAAAGTGCAATCTCAATGGTAAGTCGCCCTGTCGAGCTGTTGGCTGTAGGGGATCTTTTTGGGCATCTCCAAGGGAAGGAGGGGATCTCAGTTTAGTGTGTCTGTGGGTAGGAGCAGCCTGTAAAAATCATGCTACATGGCATCTATGTTCAGCTTAAAATGCAAGAAAAAAAATCTCATCTTCCTCCAAGCCACAAAAGTGGCACGCTCAGGCTCCCAAAGGCAGCCCTAAAAGTAGTTTTACCTTGCACTGGGAAATCCCAAGCTCCCACCACAGGGATGGGGCTCTGGGGAGTTCCAGGGGCTTGGCCGTGAAGGCAAAGCTGCTGTGCAGGGAGGGAGCAAAAACCTGCAACAAGCACAGGGTCAGTGCCAGCCCCGGCTCCGAGCGGGGCGGGAGCAGAGCTGCACCAACTCCAGCTGGGTTAGTCCACGTCAAGTGCAAGAGCCACCCCCCACCCCTTACTCCCCGTCCACATTGCCCCTACCCCAAAAAAGGTACCAATCTGGCTATATACATTCCAAGGATCTAGTCTTTATTTCGATCTGCCCGGCTATTACAGTTTTGTCACAAAAACCCCCCCCTCCCAAAAAAAAAACCCCGAAAAACCACAAGTTAGTAAAGATGCTCGAGTAGGTCAGCCTCGGAGGAAGCACCAGGAAGCCGTGGTGTTCCCGGAGCAGCATCCCTGGGGAATGCCTGCTGCCTGCCCAGCGAAAGCTGAGATCCCTCCCTGCACAGTGAAATCCGAGATGTCTCGCGGGCACAGCAATCCAGGCACCTCCGTGAAAAACTTTTGTGCTCCGGACACCCAAAAGCTTCAAAGCCACATCGGACTGAGAGCCCAACGCTCAAAACTCGACAGGGTCTGTTTAGAAGACTTT
>WEKY01036666.1:18713-50547 GCA_013390045.1 Picathartes gymnocephalus
GGGTGCCCTGTGATACCCCAGCGATGCCCCTTGCTGTCACACTGAGTCACACACTCAGGGACAGCCCTTCGATGTCCTGTTGGCTCCCTTTGGGGCCCCATTGACGCCCTTGGATATGCCGCTGGTACCCTTTGATATCCCACTGATGTCCCATCGATGCCCACTGATGCCCCATGGTCTGATGCTCCATTGATGCCCATCAGTGCCCTACAGGCTGATGCCCCAGTGATTCTCCATGGGGTGATGCCCCACGGTCTGATATTCCATGGTCTGTCACTCCACAGCTCAATGTCCCCATCCTGACACCCCCAGCTCGCCCGGGCCCTGTCCCTGACCCACAGTGTCCCCCCTGTGCCAGCTCTGGCACCCAGCAGACACAGGGTCACACTCTGGGGTGATGGAGCTCCAGGGGTTCAGACCCAGCCCCTAAATCCCAGCGCGTGGCCCAGCTGCCAGCCAAGCTACCACCTCCTCCTGGGGCCAGGCGTGTCCCCGGCCTCTGGCCACCCATTTCCTTTCATCCCGACAATTCCCATTCCTCTGCAGAGCCCATTTCTCCGCAGCGTTTCACCCTGCAGACATTTCCAGCAGGCTGAGCCGGTGCCCCGCGGTCCCAGGGAAGGACGGACACAAGCCCAGCTCCACACCGGCAGTGGCCACTCCCATTTCCCCGTTCCTGCTTGGAGCTGGGGTCCATCCTTAGAAGCCACGAGCCCTCCTGAGGGATGAGCCAGTGCTGATTTCTTTTTACACCCTCGCAGGGTTTTTTTTGCAAGAACTCCCCTGAAAACTCCCGAACATCCACCCTGGGACTTTCCACCTCAGGCAAGGCACTGCAGAGCTCTTCCAAGATGCAAAGTCTGTCTCCAACGCCAAGGCCTCTGCCACATCCCAAGGGTTTGCTGCTGGAAGCTGGAGCTGGCTGCAGAAAGAGGAACTGGGGGAATTGGGGTCTTTAGGAGCACCCACAGCTGGGGTTGGAGGGGAGAGAAGGGAAGGGGTGTCCTGAGCCAGGATTCCCTCTGAAATCCGTCCCATTCCCTGATGCACTGACAGCCCAAGGGGCTCCCAGGTGGGCTGGAGTCCCCTCTGACGGAGTCCCCATGTGGGATGCTCCTTCTGCTCCGTGGCTGCCACCCGTGTCACCGTGTGACTCCACCAGGCTTCTCCATCGGGATTAAAAGCTGCTCCTGGGTACTCCCCCTGAGGCTCCAGGCCAGGGCACAGGACAAGGGGGGCCCTGCAGGAAAGGAATTTTCCGAGGAACTTCATTATAAAATCAGGCAGCTGCCTCTCATTGCAAAACCCTTTTGATGTTGTTGGCAAAAAAGCTGGATCAGGAAGGGTTTCCCAAGAGGCTGAGAGGGGCCAAATGGCTTTAGGGATCAGGATCCATCCAGCTGGGGGGATTCAGCAGGAGGAAGGGGACCCCCGGGGCGGTGGGGCAGGATACAGACATGGAGATAACAGGGACAAGCTCTGCAGAACCTTCTGGGACGAGCTGGGAAGGGCTCTGGTGCTGCCCGGGCCGAGGGGGACAGAGGTGCTGCTGGCTCCGGAGAAAACCTCGGCCCACTGGGAAGAGCTGACGCGCTCCGGCCGCACTGACATCCATCCCCAGACGATTATCCCGAAGAGCCGCCGGCCGCGAACCCGGCGCTGGGAATGGCACCCGCGCCGTTTCCTTCCAGCTCAGCAAGGGCCAGCCCGGGCTTTATTCGTTTGGTTGGTTGGCAATTAAGGAGTAATCATCGTCTTGGGGTGAAACGCGGGCGGATCCTGCCTCCCGGGGCTAGCACGAGGGTGGCAGAGCCCCTTTGGAGATGTGGGGTGGGACAGGGGCTGGGCAGGGGGCCGGCGGCTCGGGATGCCATGTCCACGCTTGTCCCACGGACCTGGGGGTGGCGGCACCCCGGAGCTGCCGGGCGGACACTGCCCCGTCCCCCTGGGAGCTCAGCCGGGTGGGGCCGGGACGCGTGGGGAGGAGCGGGGACACCCCACTGCCGGGGGGACATGGGACGGAGCGGGGACGGCCGGAAGGGCGAGTGGGGGGCAGAGCTGGAACCCCCCATGAGCCCCTCGGGGCGCTGGGGACTTTGGGCAGGGGGCCGGTCACTGGGGGAACTGGAGGAAAAGGGCTGGGAGAGCCGCGGGAGTGGGGCACTGGGTGAAAGTCTCTTCAGCCTGGAGGTGAAGAGACCTCGGGGACTCCGTGACCCGCGTGGGACCGGCCCCGTCCCACTCGGCATTAAGCAGGGCGTGTGCCAACTCCCTGAGCAAGCAGGAGGGACCAAGCCCTGCTCCTGGAGCCACCAACGTCACGCAGCGTCGCCCCGGGGGAGCCGCAGCGCTGCTGTCGGGTGGGGGCACCGCGGTTCCCCGCTCCCACGGCAGCGCCCTGGCTCCGCCACCGTGCTCGCGGCAGCGTGTCCCGGGCTGTCGCTGTCCCCGTGCGGGCCCTGCCAGCTCCGTGCGCGCACCGGCCACCGCTGTGCCTGGCTGTCCCCACGCACCCGCAGAGCTGTCCCCACGCACACACAAACTGTCCCCCGGCAGATCCCAGCCGTCCCCCTGCGTTTCCCTGCCGTCCCCACGCACAAAAGCCACCGTGGCCGGGCAAACAGCCACTGTCCCCTGCACAGCTGCTGCTGTCCCCACACACTCGTCACCGTCCCCACGCCCACGCTGCCATCCCCACGCACATGCCCGTGTCCACGTGCCCGCTGTGGGTTTAGGAGGTGGAGTCCCTCCCCATGGCCGTGTCCAAATCCTCCCTCGGCAAACACAGCTCCTGGACACCTCCCAGTCACTCGAGTTCACTGTCCAGCCTTGCTCGCTCCCACACAGCCCATCCCGAAGGTGCCACCACTGCTCGCTGGTCACCCGTGTCCCTGGGGCAGTGCCACCGGCTGCTGTGGTGGCCGCGGTTGTCCCAGGAGGTTTTTTCCCCGTGCTGGCCGCAGCGAGGTCGGAGTCGGCACAGGGGCATTGTGAGCGCCCACTGCGTGGCATGAGGGGGGTCACTCTGCTGCCACTCTCTGATCTCATCCTGGGGTCCCTGTGTCACCACCCTGGACCCCCGGACTCGGCCACATCCCATCCTGGAAGGGATGATGAGTGAGGAGATGGGGCCACCCGGGAGGCCCTGAGATGAAAGGGAGCGCAGGGTGTCATTACTGCAGGTGACACAGAGCTGGGGAATGGCACCTGTCACCTCCCCTGGCTGCTGCAAAATGCTGCCCGGGGAGTCGGGGGGACACGGCACCGCCGGGCTGCGGGGACAGGGACACGGAACCCACGTGGCCCCAGCACTGATGTGGCCTCCCTCGAATCTCCCTTGGGGTGTCACTGGCTGGGGACATCCCTGTCCCCTGGCAGCATGACCTGTGTGTCCCCAGGCTCGGTGGCTTCCCGGTGACACCACGTGCTGTTTTTCTTGGCATGACTTGTGCCTTTACAGCCGTGGCAGGGGATGACCCATCTCAGTGCCACAATTTGGGCCTGGCAGGGAGCGCAGCCCCTCCCTTTGCTTTGGGTTTTTGGGCCTCGGGTGACACCTGAGTGCAGCTGCGGGTGATGGCAGCTCCGGGACACCCTGTCCCATCCCTGGGCCGGCCACTCCTCTTGGGAATGCCGGGAGCTTTGCTTTTGAGCCTGGAGTTGGTGTCTCAGGCAGAGATTTCATGGGTTTTTCAAGGGCTCTCGGTCCTTGCTGGGGCCATGGGGACGGTCACTCCCCTCCTACCACTCGCTGCACCCCAGGCTTCGTGCTGGACCACAGAGGGAAACTGAGGCACGGGAAAGCCCGTCTCCTGGCCGGGGCAGTTTCCCGCAGCTGCAGAGGCAGCAGCTCTTTAATCTCCGTGGATGGGGGCTGTGCAGGGGGCATAAACACCACGGCACACTCATGCAAGGACAAGGTCATGCTGCTCTGAGCCCCTTTTCTCCCTGTCCTTGGTGCCACCACCAAGGTCCAAGCATGCTTTGGGAGGGAGAGGGGGACATGGGGCACGGGGGGCACACACAGAGGGAAAAGACATCGCTGCCAGGACCGTGGGGCTGGGGGGGGACACGCTGGGGCCCATCCACCCCCCGGCCTCAGCACTGCGTGTGCTTTGGCAGTGGCTCAGCGGTGACAGCCCAGCCCTGGAGGGATCATTAGTCCTCCCTCATTAAAAAAACTTACTCACCCTTTAAGACAGAAACAAGAATATCCTGGAAATGCCTCGGTTTGGGGAGTTCTCGCTCTGAAGGTATGACTGCAATCAGGCTGCGGGTGCTGCTCCCCAGCACGGGGGCAGGTGAGGTGCCCGGGCACTGCCCGCGGCTGCCGCGCTCCTGCTGCTCCTCCGTGTCCGGCACGGGCGGGGTCCGGCACCTCTCGCGCTCCCAGCCCTGGAACCGGGATGGCAACTCCCCCTCACTGAGGATGGAGCCGCGGCCTGGCTTTGCCTGCTCCTGCCAAACCCTCCTGTTTCGGTGTCCCCCTGCCCTGGGGGACAAACTACCCCTGACCCCGCGCGGGGTGCAAGGGTGGCACCCACCAAACCGGCACCGCCTGCCCCACATCCCCGGCCACCTCATCCTGCCCAGGGACCCCTCGGGTCACCCCTGCAGTGGGGTGACCCAGCCGAGCCCCCCCCCAGGCCAGGGGCACCCTGGGGTTCAGGTATTTTGGGCAGGTGACCCTGCTGACCCTGCGGGATGCCCGGGGCCGAGTCACGGCTCCCGGCTCAGGGCTTTAATTTGCAGCCGTGAAACTGCAATTCCCACCACAACTCCCCAGAGCGAGGGGCTCCGGCTGCCCCGGGACACCCCGGGCCCTGCAGGGGGGAGTCCTGCTCGGGCTGCAAGGTGGATCCTGGGGTTTTTTGGGTTGTGGTGCTGCTCCTCACCCAGGCACTGCCTTAAGCCTCGTCCCTCTCTGCAGTCCTGGGATGCTGCTGGGAACGGGCTCCTCTGGGAGGGCTCAGCTCCAGCCTCGGCTCCCGGGGAAGCCCAGGAAGAAAATCACAGGGCTCAGATGTCGCCAGACCCCTCCCCTGGGGATGGTACCCTTCCCCCACCCCCCGGCCCCCCCAAGCCCTGCTGCAGTGCCAGGACAAGGCAGGTGCTGCCCCTTTCTCCCTGGGGACAACACAGCGGGCTCGGGAGGGGCAGAGCCGTGCCGGGACACCTGGCCGGCATCCCGGGGCTGTGCCGGGCGAATCCATCCCCCTGGAAAAGCACCTTCCCCCGGGAGTCCCTCCCAACACACCCTCACGCCGGTGCAGCTCCAGGGAGGGATTTGGCAGCCCGGGCTCTGTTGAGCCTCTGCCTTTGCCAAAGCTGGGAACGGCTTAAAATGTCCCCCTGGGACTGGGCTCCAGTTGTCCCTGAGCCACGGCAGAAGGCCGAGAGGCAAACTCTCCACCCCAGCGATGGGGACAAAGTCTCACAGCCACCTTGTTCCTCTGGGACCATGTGGCAGCGCTAGGAGTTCGAACAGCTGGAAAAACCCCCACTAAAAATTAACATTAATTTATTAGAATATTTATGATAAAAACCAAGAATCTCTTTACATGTGGGTTTGGTTTTTTTTTTTTTTTCCTTTTTATACAAGAGAATTTCCATTGCTTTTTTTACCTCCTGGAAACAGAGCAGGGCAGCAGGCAGGCGCAGGCAGCGAGGCGGGCGCTCGCCCCGGTGACGGAGCCCCGCGGACCTGGGGGTCCCAGCGGGATGTGGAGCGGGTGGGATGTGGGACAGGTGCCCACCAAGGCAGCGGGGCAGAGCGTGGCAAGGCACAGCAAGGGAGGGGACAGCGGCCGGGGGTCCCCGGGGAGGGGGTGGTGAGCACCCCCCGGTTGGCACCTGGGGGACAAGGTGACAGGTACAGGACACCCCTGAGCCCGGCGAGGGCCGAGTCACCGAAACACCCAGTGATCCCTCCCGAGCCTCGGGGGAGGAGGGTCCTTCCAGGACCCCCGGCACCCCCAGTTGTCCCCTTGCTGCCAACCATCCGGATCCAATGTGTCCCCACGCTGGGGGAGCTGGCACTTGGCTCTCCCCCAGCTCCTCTCGGTCACAGGGGGACAAATAATCCCCCCTGGCACACCCCGGGGCCCGTCTTTGGTTAAGGAGCAGCCGCTGCCGCGCTGGCACAGGGGAGGGGCTGAGGCTGGCAGAGGGTCCCCGTGGGGACAGGTGACAGCAGTTCCAGGAGGGATGGAGAGGCTGCTCAAAGCGAGGGGGGGTCCCAGCTCCCCCCCTGCATGGCTCTAGAATATTTATTGGAAAAGACCTGGCGTGAAATGTGAGGCCAGGAGGGAGGATCCCAGGCACAGCCGGTCCCATGGGGAGGTTGCCAAGGCAAGGGAGCAGCAGCAGGAGCCCGAGGTGCCTGGGGGTGCAGGGGGAGTGTGTGAGTGCCAGCCCCGGTGGCAGCTCCTGCTGTCCCATCCCTCTGCTCCGGAGCAAGGCGAGGGGGCAGGTAAAGCACAGGAGGGGAGAGGGGAAGCTGTGCCATGGGGGAGCGGCTGTGGACACCCCTGGTCAGAGCCGGCCGCAGGTCCTGAGTGGGTGGGCACCTCTGGGAGAGCCCTGCGGGGGCTGTGAGGCACCTGCAAATCCCAATCCCGGGCGGAAAATTGTCCGTCACCCCCAGGCCACGCTGCCCAAGGAGCCCAGGGCATCCCAGGGCTCCTTCCCTGCTCACTGGGGCCAGCCCAGGGCTCGCTGGGCAGAGCTGTCCTGGCAATCCCAGTCCATCCAGGACAGTCTTCCCTTCCCGAACCCAGTGTGTAGTGACAAGAAACCAAAAAGGAGAGCAAAGAAAGAACGAATGAAGAGAGAGAAACGATTTGGAGGCTTTGTGCCAGCAGCTACTGCCCCTTGGGGATGAAGGGCTCCCCCTCCTCGGGCTCCTCTGGCCGCGGGCCGGGGTCGCTCAGGCACCGCAGCATCCGCTGGTTGCTGGGGCTGTCGCTGGTCCCCGGGGTGAAGACGTCGTCAGTCCCCGGGGAGGAAGGCTCCTTCACCCGCATCACCAGCCCCTCCTCATCCTCCTCGGGCGAGGGTGGGAGGCCACTGCAGCCCTTGGGCTCCTCGCTCATCAGGTCCACGGACTCGGGGGACTGCGGCGAGGCCGGGTCGATGGTGATGATGGGCAGGTTCTCCGAGTCCTCCTTGGGCTCGTAGGCCAGTGGGTCTGGGGGGTAGAGAGGGGTCAGGCAGGGAAGGGGGGTCTCAGGGACCCCCCGGTGATGCACCCCAGGTGTTTGTTCGGGGCTGGGGTGCCTGGGTGGTCTCGCTGATTTCCAGTTCTGCTGTGTAATTCCTTTTCCCGATTCTCACATCCCAGTGGAGCTGCCGACAGCCCGGCTCCGGCGGGAAGGGCGAAGCTGCCCTCTACTGATGAAGCGCCGGCGCCGCAGCCCCGACACACCCCGACACCCGACACCCTGTCCCCGGAGCAGCAGGGGACACGCAGGACAGGAGGAACCGAGGGTGGCAAAGCAAGAGTGTGATGGACAAACTGGGAATCCAGTGGCGACAGGTCTTGGGGCTGAGCACTCCTGATCTCCTCTCTGAGGAGGGCTGGGAGGGGCACGGACAGAGGCGTGGCTGCATGGATGGAGCGAGCTGAGCTCTGGAGACACTGCCCAACCTGATTCCCCAGTGGGAATTGTGCTGGGAAGCGAGCTGGGTGCTTGTGCTCGGAACAGCAACCCTTTGGGGCTTGGCTGGATGGCTGTGGGACGGGGATGGTCGGGGCTGGAGAGGCACAGGAGCTGAGGAGGTGCAGGACAGCACAGCCTCCAAGTGCTGCAGGTGCTGGCAGTGCTGCTCCTTGTGCAGCTCCTTCCCACCTACCTGAGCCGATGCGGGCCCGGGACATGGTGGGCGAGTCCACCCTGTGCACTGGCACTGTCAGGTAGTTGTTCATCTGCAACGGGAGCAAGGCGTTGTCACCGGCCTGGCCAGGGCAGGGGGGCACGGCAGGCAGGGAACTGGCCACAGGGACGAGCAGGGAGCAGCAGTGGGATGCAGAGGACATGGGCACAGATCCACGCTCCAGAGACTTGCTTGGAGCCTGGGGCAATCAGAGGACCCCCAGGGCTTGGGGTCACCCTCTGTCATCCCAACCTCAGCCCCGCCCTGTGCCCTCCCAGGCTGGGAAGCCCCTCTGGCCCCCGTCCTGCCCAGCCCTGTCAGCATCCCTGGCCTGGTGTTCCCCCAGCACCTTCTGTTCCAGCTGCCGGGCCTTCTGCCTCCGCAGGAGCATCTGGTTCCAGGCCTCCTCGTAGGGGTCGGCCACCAGCGTGTGCCGGTTGTAGGATCGCAGCTGGGATCCCAAGGAAAGGAGACGAGTTAAAACCCCACAGGGAAAGGGAACGAAAGCTCACGGCCCCACTCCTCCCAGAGATGGATGGAACAGCCACCAGTGGGCAGAGCAGGTCCGGGCAGGCTCGTGGCTCATCCCTTGTGTGCCACCACGGGGTGCCCAGCCCTGACCCACCCTGGCCCAGCAAGGGTTTAAAGGCTGGCCTCAGCCACGGACCAAATCAGCCTCCCCCTTAGCCTATCCCAGCACCATCCCAGCAGGAAAAGCCTCCTGGACAAGGGGAGTCAGGCCAGGAGCACAAGGCACAGCAGGGCAGGGACAGCGGGGCTGAAGGGCCCAGCTGAGGGTGTCTGGTGGGCAGTGTCCCAGCGAGGGGACACGCACAGTGCCAGGGGACACCTCACCCTCTGCCTGGTTTTCTGCAGGTTCGTGCGGAGGATTTTCCGGATCTCCTCCTCCTTGTCCTTGGACAGGGCTGGAAGGACACGCTCCAGAGGGAGGGTCCTGGGGTTGATGTTCCTGCAGGGACAGGCAGCATTCAGAGCCACAGCACCATGGCCACGCAGCCACCTGTGGCCACCAGCAGGGAGCACTCAGGGTGCCACCGGAGGGTGCCCGGGGCTGGGAACTCACTGGATGGAGACGGTGGAGACGGCGGAGGGGATCTTGCCGATGCCGCCGCTCTCCACCAGCTCGATGGCCTGCTTCATCTCCATCTTGTGGTAGAAGGCGATGAGCTGGGGCTCCTTGGAGCGCTCCCCCGCGATCAGGCACTTCTTCACGTACTTCTTGTTGAAGCGGTTCAGCCTTCCCGGGAATGTGGGAGAGGAGGAGCAGCCAGAGGTCAGGCCCGGCCCCAGTCCCCACTCCCTGCTCCCAGCCCTGCCCAGGACAGCACTGCTGGGTTCACTGCGGGGTCCAGTTCAACCAGCATGGCTCAGGCCAGGCTTCCCTGAATGCCCCCCAAGCCAGGGTGCCTCCACAACACCCAGCATCTGCTGGTACCCACTAGGGATGGTCCTGAGCTCCTGCGGGGACTGGCCGCTGGCAGCTCCCACCCTGCCATGGACCTGCTGTGGGTGGTGTGGATGTATCTGTGGATGCAGCCCCACCTGCTCCCAATCCAGGGCCGTAATTCCCCACGGGGAGTCTGGCTGTGGATATTAAAGCCCGGGGAAAAACCTGGCACAGGGCTGTGAAACCTTCTGGGTGGTGATTGAAACCCTTCCCCAGGCACCAAACCTCCCCACTCACTTGTCCTTCCAGTGGTGATGCCCATAGTGACCACAGATATCCTCGATTCCTGTCAGAAGGTGATCCAAGAACTGGAAGAGATGGTCCAAGGCGTGAGCAACTCGGAGGGCTCTTGCCCACCCTCTCCCTCCCCTGACACCCACACTGACACATGGGGAGGGCACTCAGGGCGTGTAAAATCAGGGCTGTGGGTCCAGGATGGGCTTTGGGAGGGCAGAACGGAGCCACACAACCAGGCTGGGCTCTACGGGCACTGGGGGGTCTGGGTCAGAGCGGGCACTGCACGACACAGACAGGGGAGAGCCCTCGCTCTGTCCCCCCTTACCTTGGGCCCTGATTTGGGGCAGGTCCCAGTGACAGTGGTGGAGTGGCAGAAGCAGAGAGAGCAGAGGGCTAAGGCGGCGCGCGGGGCGGCCGGGGCAGCGCGTTACCTGCGTGTGGATCTCCTCGTTGATGGAGCGCTTCGTCTCCTGCTTCTTCTTCACAGCCAGCAGATCCACCAAGGGCCGGATGGTCATGCCCTGGGGAAGGGGAGGGGGGTTACACCTGTGCCCAAGGCACAGTGGTGGGAGTGGGATGGGCTCAGCACGGCCAAAGCGCTGTCGGTGTCACCGTGCAGCGTTTTAGGGACGTGGGGCAGTGACAGGGTCCGGGATGGAGGCTGGGGATGTGCTCCCCACTCTCCACACAGCCACGAAGAGCCCCCTTTCCCTCTGGAAGCACAACCCGAGTGCCACCAACCTGCACGAAGACGGTGAAGAAGATGACTGTGATGATGGCTGTGAGGAACATGTCCCTCATGCCGAAGTGTTTGTAGTCCAGCAGGTACCCGAGGGAGAAGGCGATGGCTCCCCGCAGGCCCCCGTAGGCAATGATGAACTGGTCCTTCGGCGTCAGCTTCACGATTCGGAACTTGTTGATGAACCAGGTGAGGACCAGGACGCCTGGGGGAGCAGCACAGTCCTGTGTGAATAGTGAAGGATCCTCCCAGTCCCAAAGAGCCCACCCTGCAGCCCCTCGGGGCCCTGGGAGAGGTGAGAGCTGTCTGCTCATCTCAACATGAGCTTCCACCCCATGTCTGGCACAACCACGGCCTCAGCCCCATCTCCCCACAACACCGACCACCAGCACGGCTGATGCCCACGGTGGAGCAGTGCCACCTGGTCATCTCCAGCCTCCCCAGCAAGGCAAACCATCCTGACCTCACAGGTCACCATGACCCAAGTGGCCACTCAAGGCCAGGCTGGACAGCCCTTGGAGCAACCTGGTCTGGTGGAAGGCGTCCCTGCCAGCCTGGCAGCTGGAATGAGATGGGCTTTAAGGTCCCTTCCAACCCAAACCATGCCATGATTCTTTTACCACCCCAAGGACTTTGCCACCACACTGACACCTCACCCAGCACTCTGGCGACGAGGCAGAAGAACAGCGTGCTGATGACGAAGGTCCAGTTCCAGTAGTGGTGACCAGCCACGGTGGAGACACCCAGGAAGATGAAGATGAGGGTCTCGCTCACGCTGCTCCACATCTTGAGGAAATACTTGATGGTGGTGTGGGACTTGTGGGAGATGTTGGCTTCCACGTAGGGCCGCATGACCACGCCGGCAGCAATGAGCCTGGGGGTGAGGTCGGGGCACTCAGCAGCTGTGGGGACATGGGGACAGCCCCAAGCCCTGGCCCTGCAGCAGCATTTTGTGTTCAGACTCCAGGGCAGGACAGGCCTTGTGAACCACCAGCAAATATTCAAGACCTCCTTGCTGTCCCAGCCCAAGCTCAGCCCTGGGCCTCGCTGGGCACGTGCTGACCAGGCTGAGCCAGCCTGAAGGCTGTGCTTACACCCCAGTAAATCCTCCCAAGGGTCCTGGGGACAGGAGGGCACCTCGTGCCCCATTCCCAACTCACGCCATGATGCCAGAGAGGTGGAAGAGCTCAGCAGACAGATAGGCCATGTAGCTGTAGAGGAACACGAAGAGGGGCTCGATGACGCGGATGTGGGAGGTGAAGCGGGACGTGAAGGCAGCGATCAACCCGTAAATGACGCCCACCAAGACCCCGCCCAGAGACACCACGAAGAAGCTGAGGAAGCCGAGGATGATGTCGAGGATGGTCACCTGCTCGAAGTTGGCAAACTCCTCGAAGAGGTGGTAGAGGACCTGGCAGGGAGAAAGGAGAGCAGGGCTCAAAGTGTCGCTGTGGCAAGAGACAGCCTCACCTCGGAGGACACCTGCACAGGGACCTCCCCTGGGAGCGTGGCACACCTGAGCTGAGCTGTGCCAGTGCTTGGGGACCCCGAGCTGGGTCCTGTGCCTGACCAAGGCACACACCAAAACCAGCTGCTCCTGCTTTGCTGTGCCAGACACACACCCAGGGGGAGCAGCTCCCCATCCCCTGTGCCCACAGGGACACAGTGCCACCAAAGATGTGTCTGGGACAGCTCTGCTCTCCCGCTGTCCCACGGGGGCCTTTGTTAAAGCAGTGTGTCAGGATGGGAAACAGGATTTAGGGCATCCTGCAGGAACAGCAGCACTTGCAGGCAGGGAGAGTGTGAGGCTCCTGCCTGCCAGGGCCAGGCCCTGGGTGGGACGGGGCAGGGACAGACAAAAGCTGTTCCCAGGGATGACAGTGGGGACACAGACCCTGCAGGCACTCCTCTGGTGAAAAATGGGGGAGACGTGCCTGGGAAGAGCCCCATGGTGGGACAGAGTGTTCTTTGCCACCAGGAACCTTGTCAGCAGGGGCTGAGCAGCCAGCTCCGAAATGGATAGCTGGGATATGGGAAAAGAGCCAGGAAAAAGCAGTGGGTTAGACGTCAATCTAGAGGTCAGCTCTGCACAGAGGAGCAGGCCATGCTGACGGCCAAGCCAGCACCTGGACAGTGACGGCCTCTGGAAAAGGAGCAGGCCCCACCTCCCAGAGGTCCCTGCAAAGCTGCTGCCTGGAATGGGGCTGAGGGGTGATCCAGGTGGGATGCCAGCCTGGCTTCAGCCCCTCCAGCCCTGCCTTTGCCATGGTTGATGTCCTGCCCTCCCACCTCCTGGCAGCTGCAGCTGGAGGACAGCAAGGGTGACCACGTGAAAGGACACAGACGGAGCAGCAGCGACGCGGCAGCACTGCCTGAGCCAGCACCAGCCCCTCGTGCTTCCCCTGGCAGCACAGGCACTGCAGGTTCCCAGAGCCCGTGGCACCCAGGGGCTGAGTGGGCACATCCCCTCAGCCCCCTCAGCCCACCAAGTGAAACACTTCACCTCAGCCCACCTCTGCAGTGTTTCAAGCCTCTATTTTAGCTTTGCACCCGGACGAGGTTTGGTGCAAGTGGAGCTGCCAGGAGGCACCTGGCAGCTGGGAATGGCCCTGGCAGCTGCCACCCCGCTGCCACCACCCTGACATGCTCCTGCACCAAACCCAACCCCGTTGCCCGGGCCGAGCCACTCACGACGGTGACGGCGTCGTTGAGCAGGGACTCCCCGAAGACCAGGATGTGCAGCAGCTCGTTGATGTGGATCTCCTCGAAGACGGCCAGCACGGCCACCGGGTCCACGGCCGAGATGATGCTGCCGAAGAGCAGGTTGGCCAGGAGGCCGATGTGGTTGAGGCCGGGGCCCCCCAGCTGGCACACGGCGTACATGAGCCCCCCCAGGAAAAAGGCGTTCCAGAGCGTCCCCACCACGGCGAAGATGAGGATGGTGCCCAGGTTCTCGGTGAACTGGCGCAAGGGGAGGAAGTAGCCGGCGTCCAGGATGATGGGGGGCAGGAGGAAGAGGAAGAAGATGTCCGACTTGAGGATGGGGGGCTTTTCACCCACCCCTTTGATGAGCCCCCCAACCAGAAGGCCGACCACGATGAGCAGGCAGCTCTCGGGAACGATGCTGGACACGGACGGGATCACGTGAAAGCCTGGAGAGAGGGACAGAGGGAGACAGCGTTGGCTGCAGGAATGGAGGATGCTGTCTGCAAGGGGACACCCCTGCCAGAGTCAGGGACCAGCTCCCAGCCCTCCTTGCACTCCTGCCTCAGTTTCCCCTCCTGCCCCACTCTGTCAAGTGGAAACTGCAGCTTAACCAGACCCTGGTACTGCTGGTCTCAGGCCCGACCTGAGGGTCCAGTGCAGCAGGTGACAGCCACCCTTGGGACACACCGGGCTCTCTCCAGGGACCCCCAGCCCTGTGACAGCCCTGCAGCACAGGCAGCTCTCCCCACGTGAGCTGTTCCTGGCTCCAGCTCTTCCCACCACGGCCCTGATCCCAAGCACACGCAGGCAGTGGCATTTCCCTCCTGTCAGACAGCAGCCTGCCCACCCTGTGCCACGATTCCCAGCCTGCCAGGCACAGTGCCCATCCCTGGGCATCCCTGGTGCAGGGCACAGGCACGGGAGCTGCTGCTTGCTGGATTTCAGGGTGCAATTCTCCTTCCTGGGGGTTTGACATGGCTGGTTGCAGCAGGGACAGGGTGCGTCCTTGGGTTGCAAGGTAACAGGGAACACGTCTTCCCCTTTTTCAATCACAGCACAACTCCAAATGCAGCTCTCTGAGCCAGCCATGACCCGCTGGGATGACATTCCCACCAAACACCCCTAGGTGGGCATTTGCCAGCACACCAACACCCGCAGAAGGATTTTGGGTTCCCTGGATCTTCTCCCAGGCTTTATAATTATTATTTTGAAGCGAGGCATGTTTGTTCCCTGGCAAGGGAAGCAGTTTAAAATAAGGAACCCTGCCTTGGCACGCCGTGTTCCTCCGTTCCTTCCGGCCATGCCATCTGCAGCAATTCCCCAGCAGATTAAATCCCCTCCAGAAGGAGCCAGATCCCCCCGAGCCTGCAGGGGCCACATCTGTGCCACGGCCGGCTCATCCCTCTTCCACCTGCACAGCCCAGAGCAGGAATGCAGCTCCCAAGGGAAAAGGCCACACTTGCACAGCCCCTCCCTGAGGACTGGCAGGCCCAGCCCTGCACAGGTCCCTGGGGGGAGGATCAGCCCCCAAGTCCCACCCGAGCTGTGGGCACGGGCTCCAGCGTGGGTGAGCCCAGAGGATTCATCACACCCGAGGCTCCAGGCACCATTCCAGCTGCTCCAAAGGGTCCCTGGTGCTGGAGTGATGCTGGAAGGGGTCTGGTTCCTACCTTGGCTTTGTCACGGTAGCACCAATCCTGAACAAACGGCCTCAGGCACGAGGGGGGGCCGCGAGGAGGTGGAAACACACAAACTCTCTCCCAACACCCAGCCACCTGCATTCAGGGACCTCCCAGCCTGGATGCCGCTCCTGATTTACCCCCACGGGATTTTTCTTGGATCCCCTGGAGCCCACACAAGCTCTGAGCACCCCAAGGCAGCCCTGGCAGGGAGCTCCCTATGGGAGGGGAGCTGATAATCCCTTTTCCTTTTCATGCAAACACCAGGAACCACCGACCCTTCCAGCACAGCGGGCAGTTTCTGGCTGCAATAAGGTTAAAGCCACACAAGCAGCGAGAAGCCAACAGCAGATCCGTTTTTGCTTGCTAAGTATGTTCAATCATGAATAAAACACAAACACCGACAATTAAGCATCTCTCACTTCTTCCCCACAGGCCCCAGGATTCCATTAAACTGGAACATTCGTGTGCTGATGGGAATTCAATGGTTTACAGCCTTTTTGCAGGGCCCTAAAAATACACTTACACGGGCTGCATTTTAATTATGCCTTTGATTTCACTGAAGCTCAGCCATTTTTTGCTCCCCGCTTGCTCCGCTCTGTATTTTCAGAGCATTCCAGAGCGGATTGGTACCGGTCTGTTGGTGCTGAGCCAGTATCCCACTTTGGGATGGGGGCAAGGAATGCCCTCACTGTGGGGATGAGGCCAGGCAGGGGTGAATCCCAGCTCTGTGCCTGAACTTCCCTCCTGGAAGATGAGGAAGGCTGTGGCGGGATGCTGGGAGATGAGGATGCCCAGCCAGGGGCACATCCAGGGGCAGCAGAAAGGGGAAAAAGCCTTGATAATGGCTTTTTTCTGCCCGGTTATCAAACTGAACCCGCTACATGGATGATATTATTATTATTATCATCATCATTACTATTATCATTACATTATACAATATTATATTAATATTATAATTTTATCATTGAATTTATTATCATATTAATATCATTTTATAATATTAATATTTACCATATATTACAATTTAATAATATAATTGAATTTATTTTACTATTTTATTGTATTTATTTACTATTATTTTATTATAATATTTANTATAATATAATACACTGTAATCTAATATAAATTATTAACATTATTAATAGTAATGCCCCTGATCCAATAATAATAATAATTATTATAACTATATATAAGAATAAAAAATATAATACAATACAATATATTATTATTATTAATAATAATAATATTAATAGTAATGCTGTTGTGACTCCCAATCCCTAAATCCCCAACACGGGGCAAGCACAGTCACTCCAGCTTCCTCCTTTGGAAAACAAACTCCATGGGAGCAGCTCCCTCTCACCGACACCAAACACCACGGGAAGCATTAAAAGCGAGCCAGCCGAGTTAAACACAAACCCGAGAGCCTGAGCAAACACGGGGAAGGAAATCCAGGAGACAACAGTTCCTATAAAAACTCCTATAAAAACTCCTTGCCACATCACACCCCCACGTGCCCAGCAAGGCACACACGGGGATCGCTCTGCTGCTGGCCAGCAGTTCCTTGGGTTGGAAGGAATCAGGGAAAAGGAAAGGTTAGAAAGGAATTAGGGACTGGAATTCCACTTTTAACCACAGCCTAAGCACTTGACGATCTGGAGGAAATCCCATCCTTCAAATTAAAGAGATTCTGGGCAAGGAAAGCTGGTGCTGACAAAGTTTGTTCTGCAGCTTCTGAACGTTTCTGGTCTCTATGTTGGGGTCAGTGGACTTGCACGGGGCAGTTGAGGGCAACATCAGGAATTTCCCCCAAGAGAAATGTGAGCCCGTTCTGGCTGCTGAAGGTTCACTCCCATCCCTCCAAGGGGAGCTGGGCTGCTTTTCCCAAGGCTCTGGCTGCTGGCAGATGCAGTGCCATGTAAATATTTACTCCTGACCAACCAGCCTGGCAGAGACTCTGCCCCACTGCAGGTTTTTCCTTCCTGGGCTGTGCCTGGGTTCCTGGATCCTGTGCCTGGGGTTATTTAAGCTCCTTCACTGCCTAAGGACTCAAACCCCACCGTATCTGAGCTGCTGCCATCCTCAGCCGGGGCAGGAGGAGCCTGAAGGGACGTGGAGGGAAGGGAAGGGAATGCAAGGCACCCAGTCCAGACCCGGCATTCCCACCCTGGGGATGGCAGAACCTGCCAGATCCCTCGTAGCATCTGCCTGAGGTGACACTTCCCACTCTGCAGCTGAGGCTGAGGAATGGGTTAAGCCAGATGCTCCTGAGGCTTCACCCCAGATTCCCAAACACCCACACACGGGGACACGGCCTCGGGAAAGCCAGGATGCTTCCAGGATGATCCCTGTTAGCCAAGAGGAGGCACGAGAAAGGAGAATGGTTACACCAACTGCCCGTCCTCCCAGGCTCCCCAGGTTTATTGGAGCAGCTGCAGGCTCCAGCAGGCAGGCACAGAGGGATCACTCAATTATTAAGCGGGGCTAGGAGATGAGGGGTAGATGAGGGGTCAGCCTGGGCGAGGGGCTGGTGAAGCCCCCCGGGTGATACTCTCTGCAGCCCCGGGGACGCCGCTGCTGCTCTGGGCTGCAGGGGGGCAGCGAGCGGCCCTGGCTGGGCCTGGAGCTGGGAAAGCCCCTGGAGAAGGCTCAGGGTCTGGAAGGAGGCAGCGAGGGGGAGCAGGCATGCTCAGACGGGCTGCCCTTCTGAAGGACACTGCAGAGAGCAGGGCTGGAGGAGCCACACGTGTCTGGCAGCTCCGGGGCCCTCCAAAGGCCACTTTAACCCTTCAGGACACCAGGCTGGCAGGGACCAGCAGCAACCCCGGGGTGAGGGATGCAGACAGGTGTGGATGCCTTCCCACATTCCCGTGTGACACAGGCACCACGCAGAGCCCCCACACGTTGACACTTGGCTGGCTGAACCCCAAAATCACGGATGTGTCATCAGCCCCGGGGACAAGTGATCCACGAAGCCGTGACTCAGCACCATCCCCTGCTTTCTCATGTTGGAAGAGGCAGCAGCGAGCGAAGGGAAGGGAAGGGAAGGGAAGGGAAGGGAAGGGAAGGGAAGGGAAGGAGGGCTGGGCTGGGCTCCAGGGTCTGCAGAGCTCTGAGCCCCTGGGATCTGGCTTTCCCACGTGGAGGGTCGAAGATGGGGAATAAGACCCCAACAGGGTTAAAGCCCTGTGAGGATGGCGATGCAGTGACAGAACATTTTGCAGCTGGCTCCCAGGGGAAAATCTATCACAGTCCTCCAAAGTTTGGCTGCAGCTTTTTTCCATTTATCCTCTGCCCTCAAAAAAAGCCACACTGGATTTCTCTCTTCCCTGGCCTGACCAGCAGTTGCCCAAAGTTCAGCCAGGCTCTGCTGATTGCTGGTGGCCTCCAGCAAGGCCATCGGGGATGTCAGGATATCTCAGCCTTGCTGTGCTTCTCCCTTGGAAAACAGAGCCAGATCCAGCAGCTCCCTGCAAAGACAGGGGACAAGGAGAACCCAGAGAGCTGCACCAGATGTAACAGGGAAGCCTCGAGGGAAGGGGATGAAAATTGAACTTGTTCAAAAGGAATTAAATAGCTGATGATTTACACCTATAAATAGAGTGAGGCCAGGAGAGGGGGTAAAACCACTGTACTTAAATTACATCCATTGCCTCTCACAAGCTCCAGCATCAGCACGTGCCCTGAAATTCCAGCCCCACAGAGCTCCAGCCTGGCTTATTCCCACAGCCACCCCACTGGGAGGGCACAAGCGGGGCTGTGACACAGTTTGGGCTTTGCCAAACCCCTTTCTGTTTCACCAGGGAGCAGGCAGGGTTTTAATGCAGGTCCAGGTCACCCCAGTGCTCCCCTGCAGCTCTTTTTAGGTTGGTTTCAGCAGCTCGGGTTCATTTGGGCAACCTTTTAAGCACCCAGTGGCTTCAATGTCCAGAACGGAAAAACGTTGATTTTCCACCCCAAAATGCCATTTCCTGGTGAGAAGTTGACTTCTTGTTTTTTGTGTTAAGACACAGGTACAGAAAGTGCTTCTGAGCAAAACAATTTCCTCCAGAACAAACCAAATGCTTCATTCAAGCCTCATTACTTTGTTGTCGCTAATTACAAAGCAAAGCCAAGAACCAGGAAGGTAATTAATTTATGCTGCTTTTAGTGAGTCACTGAGTGAACACAGATCCCACACAGGGCCACAGAGCCACCCTCCAAACCTTGCCATGGGCACAGCCTGCAAGGCCAGCACAGGGAGAAGGGAGAAGCAAAACATCTGGCCCTGGTTTTGGGGTCACTCCTGCACCCCAAACTCCGCTGGGCAGGGGCTGCAAACAGGTTGGTGCTCAGGACTGGGCTAAAATCCATCAGCATCCAGCACTGCCCTGCAGCCTTCAGGCGTTTTCAGGAGTCAGGATGAACTTCATCCATTGGGATGGGAGGGGATGAAGCCCTGGGCTGGTCCCCTGCCTGCCCACAGTGCCCAGCACAGCCTGGCGGTGACCCCAACCAGCTGGATTGCACACAACACCCCCAAAAGCCACGCTGTCACGGTCAATAGCCATCAGGACCCCTTGCCAGATGACAAAGGGACTGTTTTATTTTCCCTTGGTGTGGCATTATCACCCCTGTGCCTGCAGACCTTGCTTGCCCAGCTCAGCCCCAGCTCACCGCCGCCCAACCGGCCCTGGTTTTACCCCTCTTTCCCAGCTAATGCAAACAACCCGGGGCAAACGGAAGGAGTTGCTGTGATAGGAGCCCGAGGGCTGCCTGGTACAGCCCCAGCTCCCCCAGCCCCGGGGATCCAGCCCCAAGGCCTGCAGCGGGGCAGGTGTGTGTGGGAAGGTGACCTGGCTGACCCTGCCTGCTTTGCAGGAGATAAGAACAGGGTTGATAACATCGGGCCAGCCCTTGGGTGACTCGAAACCTGAAAGCCACAGGACAAAAAGCAGGCACTGCCAGGTACAAGCCTTGCTGCAGCTCAGCCAAGCAGCCACAACCCTTAACTCGAGCTGGCTCCACACTGGAAGCCTGTGGAGCTCACTTCGTGAGAAATGGCTTGGTCAAGCCCTCGAGGTGCAGCCACATCAGCCAAAGCAGGAGGCCTGGCTAGTGCAGCACCATGGAAGAGCCCTTCATCCTGGGGCTACAACAGACGCTTCCCTGCCTGGCTGGGAAGGGGCTGGAGGGCAGGTGCAGCTGGGCTGTGACACCTGACAGCTTCCCAGGGCCACCGGCCTCCTGCAGCAGTCAGGTCCCAGGTAATTCCCCAGGCAATTCCCACTGGCAGGCCCTGAATAAATCCTCTGATGGAAGGGGAGACAAGATGGAGGGTGAGCAGGGCAGGGGGTACAGCTCCTTCGCACCCAGCACCAGCCCTGGCATGACACAGCTGGGAACACAGGGCAAGGAGCTGAGCCCCGGCACAGACAGCAACAGCCAGGCAAGGGCAAAGCTTCTGCTGGCAACTGAGGGCAAGGACAAAGTCTCTTCTGGCACCTCAGTGCCCGCAGCAGCATCATGCAGGAATGTGCCTCTAATCCCACGGCAGCCACAGCAGGCACTGCCACGCTCCAGAGGGGTGCAGGGAGTGCCAAACCACAAACCCTGGTGATGCAGCCCCCTCCCAGCCGTGGGCACCAGCACGGAAATTCCCAAGCATGGTGATGATGATGGCACTACCAGGAAACCACGAGGATGTCCTTGCCATGTAGGGCAGGGCCTGGAGATGCAGAAAGGTTCCCAAAAAGCTGAGCAGCCTGGGGAACAGGAGCAAAGGCGTCACTGCATCCTGCAGCAGCCGGAGCCAGGCGCTGCATGCAGATGAGCCCGGCTCCCACCTGCCCTGACAGCCTGCGGGAGCAGCAGCGCGCTCCCCTTGGGAAGGCAAACCGCATTTCCCTGCCCCAGGGCAGCCCTGGCAGGGTGCAGGGGAGGGGCTGCTGTGAGCGCTGCAGGTGTGCTGGGCCCCGCAGCGCTGCAGTGCTGCGGAGCAGGAGGGCACGCAGCGAGCCCGGCTCTGAATCATCCGCAGGCACCCCGGGCTTCAGCCTGCCAGGATGGGCGGCCCCCCTGCCAGAGCGCGCCGTGTACACTCCGAAATGAGCTGTTCACACAGGGAACTCAAGGATAACACGGAGATCTCTCCCCTGCGCCCGATCCAGGCTCAGTACCCACTCCTCCCTCCAGCACAGGGATGGGCGGCTGCTTCTCCCCCATCCGAAGGGGCTGCGTCCCCCTCTCCTTCCAAACACCGTGGGACAGCTCAGAGAAGCCTGGTGAGCCTTTCGTGGGACCCAACGCTCGGCATTCCCTGCAAAGCAGACACTGCTGAGCCTGCGGCCAAAGAGCTGCCAGCCATTCCTCCCAGTTAAACCTCACTGCCCCGACCCTGGCAAGGACTGGAGCAGCAGCCTCCTGGGAGGAGAAGGTGCCCACACACAACCACAACATGCCCTGAGAACAATCTGTGGACAGAGGCCGTTAGCAGAAACACTTGAACATTTTTTTTTTTGAGAGCAGCAAGAGCACGTACCCTGGTTTTATCTCGAAGCACTCACAAGAAATTAACAGATCAATTGGGAGTCTTTTACAGAGCTGGTATTAATTTCCTCCCAGCTGTAAAAAGGAAATGAGAGACAAAAGACATTAAATGGACTTGCCCAAGTCCCCAAGTGAATGGTGTGAGGGCTGGCGTGAGAACCCAGCAGCTCCCAATTTCCACTCCTGTGTTTAGATAACGCTTCTCCTTCACACCAGAAGGAAAGCCAAGGACACTCTGCAAGAAAAGCAGATATTAAGAAAGACCCAATTGCCATTAAAGACTGAGAGACCCAGGGCCCTTGGACTGTCACCCCATGGCTGCAGCATTCCAAGCAGGGAGGGAAACACAGAACCAAAGAGCAGCGATGGCTTGGGAGGCTTCAAGGCTTGGTGCCACCACATCTTGAAAAATCCTCTTCAGGCCCAGCTGTGCATGGAGCAGCTCTCCTCCACCTCTCTCCAGGCCTAGAGCTGCCCCGTGCCCAGGTGCCAAACCCACCCTTCCCTGCTGAGCTTTGGGAAAGCCGTGCAGGGTTTGGTGCTGCGTGTCCCCGGCGGCTCTGGGTGCTCCCCGATCCCTGCTGACTGCATTCCTCTAACGGGAATGTTCCAGAGCCGCTCCCAAACCACAGCCTGCCATCACCAGACCTGTTCAGAGCCTCTGGGCAGGCTCCACACAGTTTTTCTAGGGCGGCACCATGAATCTTTACCAAGCCATGGCATTCACCCAGCAGGAGCGGGGCATGGAGGCACACGGGGACAAATTGCAACCCAGATTTCTGCTGCTGTTGCTCCAAGACTCATTTTGACTTTTCCCCACCAGCTCTGGATGGGTGCAGCTCACAGCCAGGCCTGCAAGGCTGGGATCTTCCTGGCACAGCTCATTTACCCTGGAAAGCTGAGTTTTCTACAGGGCAACAGCATCCTCATCCAGGTTTATATCCTTCACAACAGTGACAGCAGCTGGACTTGAGCTTTTTGAGGAGGTTTAAGGTCTAGAAAAACTTATTGAGCTCCAGGGAAAGGGACAAGGAGCTAAACATAACTCACTCTCACCAGCCACGCTCTTCCCAGATTCCTTCAGCTGCTGCAAGGCGCTGGATGCCATGAATAGCTGGGTTAGGAGGGGTCAGTGCCAGGGGATTTCTGGAATAGAATCCTCCCAGTTAACATCTGCGTGGTGCAAAGGGAACCTTCACACTGTTGGATGCAGCTGGATGCTCTGGAGCAGAAGGGACTCAAGGCGATGCGAAGAGACAGTGCCTGCTCACCCAAAATAAGGCTCCGGTTGTTCTCCCCGCTGCTTACTCTCAACCACAGGACACAGCTTTTAATTCCCAGTTCTTGCTGACCCTCGAAGCCCTGGGGAAAGTTAAACCTGAGCCAGCCTGAGGTGAGCACAGACAAACTCCCCAGGCAGAACGATGCCAATCGCCCTTCCCAGGAAGGGCAGATTTCCTACCGGGAACACGGGCAGGAAAGGCAAACAAAAGCTTTTCAGGAAATAACCTGTTGGTCTCCACTCGGACAGCAGGGAGGAGGTAATTGCAATTAGCACTGATTACTACCGGGCTTTGCAAGGCCAGACAAAGTGACACTGCTCTCAGCACACGCCAGCAGCGTGTCCGGAGCCAGCACGAGCAGCCGGCCCCTGTCACCTCCTCCCCAGCACACTGACACCACTCCAGCCTTGCAGCACCGTCCATCCCCAGCTGGGATGCTTCTCTCACCCAGCCGAGCTCCTGGAAGCAGCTGCTCTCCCTCCACGCAGCAGCTGAGACAGGAGAGGAGCTGTTCCTTGCAAACTCACGCCCAGGGACCAAGCCTGCGGTGGGAAAAGTGTTCCCAAGGGAAACTGAGGCACTAACAGGGCTGGAAACACCAGCTCTTCTCTTTAAAGGCCTGTATGTGCTTAAATCTGTGCCCCTCGTGTGTCTGCTGTTAGATCTCCAGCAGTGGGGTGGGAAGCTGCCTTCTCTCCAAATCCATCATTAAGATTTAGCATGTCGTGACTCCAAAATGCAGAATAATTCCAGGCACTGGAAATAAACTGCTGCTACAGGGTGTCTGCTCTGCAAATGTGTGTCTTGCACAAGAGAGGGGAATTATTTCCCTAGCAGCACCCTCTGTTAAGTGGGATTTAAGTGCTGTCCCTGGAGTTTGATTGTTTCGCAACTTTCTGGAGACAAAGACCTCGGATGCTGAGATGTTTGTGAGTCACTCCTGGGCAACCCAAGGAAACTGTGTGTGTTCTCTTCTGGCCAAAAAAGTGCTTTGCATTCCTCAACTTTCCACTCAAAACATCACCCCACCTTCAAATGAGCCTTAGTTGTGCCCTTCTCATGCAGGGAAGGAGCCCCAAGACATGGAGTGACGTAACTCCAGATCTTTGTACCACCACAGGTGACACGCCACCAAATTCATCCTCACTGCTCCACTCCAAGCCTCCAAGATCTTGCCTTTTCTGACAAACAGGCAGCAACGAGTGTGTGCACGCCCGTCTACCGAGCTTTTAATTTGGTTTCTTCCTTCCCAAGCAGAAACACGCAAGTTCTGCTGCCCCAGGAAAGAGCCAAAGAACAGAACATGGCAAGATTTAAGACACAGCTGGAAGACACTGGAAAATCAGAGAGGTCAGGGAGATACCCAGCTCCAGGGAGAACAGACGGGGATGGCACAGCTTGCCTAGGGTGGCACCTCAGTGGAGTGAGAGGATCAACCACCAACATCTGGTTCAACTCAAACCATCCTCGTCTCCTCTGCTGCTCCCTTGGAAGCTGTCTGGCCCTAATCTCAAAACACTGAGGTTTTCACCAAACCTACACTGGCAGTTTTGAGCCCCAACAGGTGAGAAAAAGCTGCTGCTGACTCAGGCAGCCCAGTGAAGACAGGGAGGGGATGAGGTGTAACCCAGCTCCAGCTCCACTCAGCAAGGCTGTGTTTTCACAGAGTATTCCATGTGGATTTCGGGTTTTATTTGAACAAATTAGGCCTTGGGGACCCAAACGAGAAGGAAAAAAAATAAAAGAAACCAAACATTTACAAGGCAGCTGCAGTAATTCACCCCCATTGTTGCTGTTCCTCTGTTGGTGCCCACAGCCCCAACGATGCTGTAGCAAAGGACCAAGCCCTGAGTGACCCTGGGACAGGCTCAGAGTCCCCACAACCTCTGCATCTACAGCCAAAACCAGGCCTTGCAGGAGGGAAAAAGAGAAGGATTATCTTAAAGAAGTATTTATTTGCAAGCCCAATGAGCATCTGGTTTGTACAAGTGCTACAGAGGTATCTGTGCCTCTTCTGCACAAGAGGGGCTGTAGTCCCTCTGTGCCACAGGATTATTGTCACCCCAAGAAGGGCCCTCTGCCCTCCACCCCCACCTGGGTTTACCTTCTCCCATGTGTAATTCTCAAACCCCAAAGGACTGTTTAGCTGCATTAATTGCAGACAAAAGACTTGTCCTCCACCCCATTAATTCCCAAGGGAACTCCAGCATGTCTGGGTATTGTGGACAAGCTGTGGTTGGGTGATTGGGCAATTTGGGAGAAAGGATGTGAACCAAATAGGCCAAATACTGACACACAAACCACCCCAGGTCACCTGGAGGTCTCAGGGGAGGAATAACTCCATGGCATCTTCCTGAAAGCCAGGCCAGCACCAGTCTGGGCTCTGGCTTCCACAGGACTTGCAACACCCACATCCCAAATTCCACCTGCAGCCCGTGTGGGAAGCCAGCCCATCCCCGACCACGGGTCAGGTCTCCAAGCCTTTGCTGATAAATGGGATGAGACAAAAGCTTTGGTTCCTGAAGGCCTTGAGGTGCAGAAGCTGCCACAGGCGTCAGGGTCCCTGCAGGGAGCAAAGCCATGGCTGCAACGCAGAGTAATCCTGCCTTAATGGACATCAGGGCTCACCAGGGAGGAATGGCTGTGATTACAGACCTGTTCTGCTTTTCCCACTCCATCATCATCCCGTATTTCACAGCAGGAACCTTTCACTCTTCCAGCCATAATTAAACTAATGGTTTTCTCAGATCCACGGAGGGAACAGTTTGGATGATTTTTAGCTCAGACACCAGCAATGGGCAGATCAGCGAGGAAAAAATAACTGCTGTGGCTGTTCTTCCTGACATGGCAGCAGGGGAAAAGGGAGCCAGAGCATGTTTGGATCATTCCCCAATAAAGAAGTGGGAATGCAACAAGTCTGCATTGGAAGAGACTGTTTAAATTCATTATCACGACAATTTACACTTCTGTGGCACCAGCTGCAGCAGTACTTCAAAATCCTTTTAACAGTCATTCACCAATGGAACGGCTCCCGAGACAAGCGGGGACACGGGGGTGATCTCAGAGCTCTCACCACCACCGTGCCTGCAGTGAACACACGATAAGCCAGGCTGTGAGACAAATATCCCCGCCAGGAATAAGACAAACACTTCCCTTGGCTCAGAGAGGGAACCCACACCAGCCAGTCCCAGGATCGGGCAGGAACGGCCCCTTCCATGGCTCTGCCCAGCACGGCCGTTCTGGCACCCAGAGGAGCCACCCGGGGGTGGCAGAAGGGTCACGGAGACAACTCCAGCACGCTCGTCCTGCACGTAGGACACACGTATTCCCAACACCGGGCAAAGCACTTCTGGGAATGTTTCCTTGCTGTCCCTGTCCCAGCCTTGCAGAGGCGTCCCCATGCCAGTGGCTTTGCTCCAGGGTGTTTCTGCTGTGTCTGGCCTCAAAATCCAGTTCTTCCATCCAGTGCCACCACCACAGCAGGTTTCTCACCCTGCTCATCAACCCTCACCCAAAGGAATGAAGTTCCTCAACTCGCAGGGCTCTGTAAGACCTCGGGGTGGTCCCTCCAAAAGCCCCGATTTCAGGGCAGGAATGTTGGGCTGATGAAAACATTTGCAAAGCACCCAAGTGTTTTAGCAGCCAAGAGTTTTAGCACCCAAATCTCTCTGCCAGACAGCAGCCACCAGCTTCTACAAACATTTCTCTGGCAATTTTGAAATTGTCTCTTCTCCTCCACGCACAGGAGCCTCCGTGAGGCTCCACAACCCCACGTGCACCCATTCTGTTTTGCCCTTCTTCTCCCAGCTCCTATCACCAGCTCGCAGGCTCCAGAGCTTCCTTAATCTTGCTCCTGCCAAGGCACAGCAGTGCTGGGGACCACTGATGCTCTCCACAGCAGTGTCACCGAGCACCGGCGCTGTGCTGGCACAGAGGGCTGAGATGTGACACCAAACCTCCCCAAGGCACCAGCGTGTCCCCCCCTAACCCATCCCTGGCACAGCTCTGGGCTCCCTGTGCTGGCTGAGCACAGACTCCATCCCCAGCTCGTTTTACACCAGCCCAACAAGCACACGGTGGGGACACAGGGGGACAGTTCCACGAGTACCAGGCTGGCGCTGGCAGCCGTCACTGGGTCTGGAGGGGCAGGGAACACCCCAGACACAACAGGGCTGCCAAGGGGGAAGAGGAGACAGAGCAGTGACTCAGTGACTGCCACAGGCTCCAGAGCCAGCGAGCAGCGTCTGGCGCAGGGTGAGCGAAGCGGTGCCTCCTGGGGACCCTCTGGACAGGTCACCGGCGTGGACACGTGGGGAGTGATGTCCCCACACCCCGGCTGTGGCTGAGCTGGAGCTCATCTGCCCCACAGCAGCCCTCAGAGTGCAGAGCCCTGTCGTGGCTGGAAGGGGTTTGATAACACCCCGTGCTTTGGCTGCTGCTGAGCGGCGCTCACAGCATCGAAGCTGCCCTCAACACTCGCCCCTCACCAGGAGCTGGGGGCAGGCAGCAGTCTGGGAGGGGACACTGCTGGGACTGTCACAAACTGACCAAAGGGATATTCCACATCAGATAAAAGCAAAGAGTAAAGAGGAAGAGAGGGTGGGCAGTTCTAATTAGGACATTTGCCTTCCGGAGCAGCCACTACACTCCTGTAGGTACTTCCCAGGAAGTGGCTGGACATCATCTGCTGATGGGAAGTAGAGAATAAATCTTTTGTCTCCCTTTGTTTCTGCACATGACCTTTGCATTTGCTTTATTAAACTGCCTTTATCTCGAGGTTTTTTTCCATCCTAGTTTCTCCTGTAGAGGAGGGAAGTGATAGAGCAGCTTGGTGGGCACCAGGAGTCACAGAATCATGGAATGGTTTGGGTCGGAAGGGACCTTAAAGCCCATCCAGTTCCAACCTCCCCCCAACGCCAGGCAGGGACACCTTCCACTATCCCAGGTTGCTCCAAGCCCTGTCCAACCTGGCCCTGGACACTTCCAGAGATGGGGCAGCCACAGCTTCTGTGGGCACTCTGTGCCAGGGCCTCACCACCTTCTGAGTAAATTATTTCTTTCTTATATCTTATCTAAACCTGCCTTTGTAAAACCACTTCCCCTTGTCCTGTCCCTACAGGCCCTGGTATGAAGCCTCTCTCCATCTGGGCGAGATGGACTCCCAGAGAAATAAAGCAGAGGCACCACCCAACTTTCGAACCTTGGGCTCCAGATATAAATTTTAGGTTACTTTCCCACCACACCGTGCCACTTCCTTGAGCCGGTGGTGGAATGGCCAGAATGCTCCAGGGAGGCTGGGAAGCCATTTGCTGCAGACAGACAGCAGGACATGCCTCAATGAAAGGTGGCTAATGGAATATGACTCTGCTTCCTGGCTTTAGAAGGAAGGGCCAGGATGGGTTTTGGAGACACAGGTAGCCCCAGCTGTTCCCCAAGGTGGGTAAGAGCTAGTGCTCACCACAAAGCTCTGCCCACAGGGCCCCAGCACAGCCAGCAAAGACACTGCTGACCACAATCTGTTATTTACATTCCTGACTCACTCCTTCCCTTTCCTCTGAAACGGAGAAGTATTTACAGTCAAACTTGAATTCCCCTAAACGTCTTTGGGAGCCATGGGAGCTGAAAGGTCAACCCTGAGAGTGAGGAAACCAAGTTCTCCTGCTGAGGAACTCCTCAGCTTCCCAAGCACTCCCCGGGCACGGTGTGAAGGAACTCTAAGGATATCCCTGCAAAACCTTGGAGAAGGGCACAGAGAGCTCCTGACTGCAGAGTTTTGTGACGGTCTGACCTTCTGCAACAAGACAACAGGTTGAGACAACGTCTGGTTGCAACTTGCAGCTGCAAAGGTTTCTCCTGGCAAAGTCAGGCCACTCCCAGACATGATCTGCACATGGTTGTAGCTGCCCCTCACTCCCTCTTCCCCTACACAGCCTGAAAATACCATGTGAGTACTTAGTAAAGCAGCTTCCCCTTCTCCACTGGGATTAACAAAGCAGGCACAGCCCACGCCTGCAGGACAGGCTGGGGAGACACATCCCTCTGTGCCCTGTCAGGTGAGGAATCCTCCAGGAACCAACATCTCTGAGGTTTTTACAAAAACTGCAGCAAGAGGGGAAGGGCTCAACTCACACCTTTGATTCCCCAAACAAACTCACAGTGAGAGCTGCTGGAGAAAGGACAAATCCCCTGGATGGGACAACAGGAGGATGCATCTAAGCCTGAAGAGCTGTCTAAAGCATCAAGAGCAACAGGGGGAAACCGAGCAACAGGACAAGGTCAGGTTGCATCTCCTGGCCTGGAGCAGAGCCCTGTGAGTACTTCTGAGCTCCCTGCACTACCCTGAGGATGTCACCCTGAGGTGACTCATAGGGTTGGAGACTCAGTTTTGTAGCAACCTGCGGCTCAATCACCAGCTCCAGCCCAGCCAAGAGGCCTGTGGAGCTGGGGAAGGGCAGTCAGGAGCTGTCATGCACAGCCCACACTGCAGGAAAAAAGAGATGTTGATCCCCTCACAACTTTGCAGGATCACCCTGATGCACCAATAAATGCACACTGACTGCGTGGAGAGAAAGAGGAAGCACTGCAAACTCCTGTTCTGTTTATCAGCCCCCTTCCCCTCTTCATGGAAATGGGATGCTGCAAGCCCTGTCTGATTTAGGGAGCCTGGAGTTGTGTGAGCCTCACCCTGCCATCCTAGGTTGTACTGCCAGCAGCGACCAGTTGTGTAAGACCTATGGAAAAAAGCCTGTTTTGCTGCTGCTGAACAACACCCCGTGATGCAGGGTGGGATAGATGAGGCTGGGATATGGACACGGAGCAGTGAGACGTTTCCTGCAGCTCAGGAGCAGAGGGAGCTGTAGCAGCAACTTGGGAACTACCTGCCAAGGCAGCACGGACAAGAAAGGCAAAACCTTGGAAAGGAGGCCAAGGAAAAGGGTGTCCCAGGACCGCCCTGCTGTCAAGGCCCTGTCAGAGTTGTAGGTAAGCTAAGGTGTGGATTTTGGCATAATCAGCATCTCTGGAGCTCTGCAGAGCACCTGTCACCTCCAAAGACCTTTGCCAAACTTGCAGGGCAGCCTCTCCTAGAATACACCCTTAAAACATGCAGCCTTGCATAATATTTGTAGCATCAAAGCCCTGACAGCCGGCAGACACAACTTTTCCTGCAGCACAAACGAGCCCTGACTCCAGGCAAGGGCGGCAGGAGCAGCTTCCCACAGCACCAGGGACGGAGAGCACCGTGGGTGTTCCCACCACGTCCATCCGTGCCCCCGGAGCTGCTTCCCACTGCCCATTTTGGTGTTTTCCAGCGCAGGTTCCCCACCGTGTGCCCCGGCAGAGCTGCAGGCCATTGGCCCCTCCTTTCTCCACCAGCTTCCGCACAGATACTCCTGATTTCATCACTCTGCTCTCCGAGCAGGGCTGGAGGCGCAGTGCAACAGCGGAGCCCGCTCAGTGCGTGCCCTGCCAGAGGAGAGCCGCGTTCCCCAGGGAGAGGCACCTTCCAGATAAACCTGCCCGAGGTCGTTTTGGGCAAAACCAGGAAGGCAAAAACCCCATGGATGCCACCTGCTTCCGCCCAGTCCTGGCTGCCTGTCTCCCAGACAGGCCTCCGGGTCTGAAGTGTTCTCACTCCTGCACGTAAATAAATCGTTCAGGAGGGATTGTGGAAATGGGGCTTCACCTGCCCACGCACGCTCACAGCGGGCTGAGAAGGGGATGGGATATTTTTAG
The DNA here is from genome assembly GCA_013390045.1 of Picathartes gymnocephalus. NCBI lineage: Eukaryota > Metazoa > Chordata > Aves > Passeriformes > Picathartidae > Picathartes > Picathartes gymnocephalus. Next base: position 48,963 of record WEKY01036666.1, read on the forward strand.
GAATAGCTGGACAGGAAGGATCTGAGTTCCTAGGGGTCTCTCAGACCCCTCCAGACCAGGACAGGACACAGTTTACAACAGGAACCAGCTTAAAAAAGCTCCCAAAGCAAGATTTCCCTCAGCAAGCTGGAGCACCCCGTAAGTGAGTGTTACAAAACCACTGCTGGCAATTGAGGAGCAAAATGAAGGACAGCAGAGCTCCCTTCCCTCCTCACCTGCTCCAAGGCAAACATTTCACCTGTCCCCCTGGCTTTATCACCAGGGACGGGACCAGGGCCAGCTCAACCTCTGCACTGCCGGAGGCTGGGACAGCACAGCAGGGACGAGCGGGCGAGGTTACATCACGTCACAGGTTTGGGGTAATTCGGCTGGTATTGATCCAGCTGCAGAAGTTTGGAAAACACTTTGTCAACAAACCCCGCCCGGGCAGAGTGATGCTTTCCCAGAGCGGGTCATCCGAGCCGGTGACTTTCCCAGCCCTGACGCCGTTCTCTTTAATGCGGGAATCTCCGGACGCTTTGCAGCAGCGGCAAACCCACCCCGGTTTGCTGCGGATGGGGAGGAAGGGGAGGCCGAAGCATCGGGAGGTTTTTGAGTGACTTCTCCAAGGTTACAAAAAGCATCTGTGGTTTAGAGAGGAAGCCAGCAAACTGGATGCTTCCGCCCTGAGTGTCAAAGGCAGGAAAGCAAACCTGGTCCAAGCAGGGGTCAGGAGCATCTCCTGGCCCGCTCCCAGGCACGGGGATGAGAAGTCTGTGGGAGTGGAGGGACCGAGATGCCGCTGTCCATTAGGCCCAGGACAGAGACCCAAGGTCGTGGGGAGAGCAGTGCCCACCCCGGCCCAGCCGGCCTGGGAGGTTTGCAGATGTGCAGGAGATTTTGCCCTGAGATGTTTGGGGTGGTCCCACCCTGGGATGTTCAGAGGGGTCTCTCCCTAGGATGCTCACAAGGGTCTCTCCTTGGGATGTTCACTGGAGTCGCTCCTTGGGATGACTGCGGGTGCCTGTCCCATCCAGCTGGGGGGTCTCACCCTGGGATGCTCAGGGGGTTCCCTCGGAGTGGATGCTCACGAGGGTCACTCTTTGTGACGCCTGGGGGTATCTGTCCCATCTGCCCGGGGGATCCCACCCTGCGATGCTCAGGGGGTCCCTCTCGGAGCTGTCCCACTGGGCCGGAGGGTCCCGCTCCGTGCTGCCGCGGGGGTCCCTCCACGTCCAGGCCAACCGGGCCCCGCCCCAGCCCCTTTCCCACGGACTCCCCCACAACGCCGCCCACCTACCCAGCTTCATGAGGCAGGCCAGGAGGATCCAGAGGGAGATCTCGAAGGGGATGCGGACGTGCGTGTAGTCGATGCCGATGACCGGGAAGGCTTTGCGGGGCTTGGCGTGCCCCTCTCCCGAGCCGTTGGCCGGCTGCTCCTTGAGCGGGTGGATCTCCTCGGGGGCGGCGGGGGGCGCGGAGGTGAAGCCCGGCACGCCGCCGCCGGGCTGCGGGGCGGGCTGGCCCTCGGAGGTGAGCAGGGGGTTGGCCTGCAGGACCTGGCCGGGCAGCAGCGGCCCCAGCAGCAGCAGCGCCCAGGGCAGGG
>WEKY01036666.1:54810-83593 GCA_013390045.1 Picathartes gymnocephalus
TGTCAGCTACACCCTTTGCCCGCTTCGCTCGCAGCTACATCTCCTCGGCCCCTTCTCTGCCAGCCGGCCCCCGGTGCCCCGTTCCCTGTCAGCTCTTCCCGCTGTGCCCCCTTCCGTGTCAGCCGTACTCCCTTTCCCGTCAGCCGTGCCCCTGTAGCCTCTTCCCTGTCAGCTGCCTGCCCTGTACCCCTCAAACCCCTTCCCTGACAGCTACACTCCCATGGACCCCTTTCCCTCTCAGCTGTCCCCTCTCACCTCCCTTTCCTGACATNCTCAGGTGCCCCCTTCTTCCCCCAAGGTGTCACCCCCGTCTCTTTACCACCAGTCTGACTCCTTTTAAGGATTTCTCCTTTATCCAGTCCTCTCACTCCAGCCCCTCACCCCCATTTTCCCCAGCCCCTCTTCCCCCCAGCCCTGCATCAGCTGCTAGTACCACTCGCTGCCAGGTACAGCTCCTGCTCTTTGCCTTCCCTTTCCCCTTCCCACCCCTGGCACTGCCCTGTCCTCACATTCCTCTCCCCTTTCCTGGGTGTGACCCTGCCCTGCTCCCTCCTCTGCTCACTGTACCCTTGCTAAAGCCTTCACAGGAACCTTTCCTGCCCTGCTAGCTGTCCTGCAGCCCCTTTCCTTGGAAAGCTGATCAGCCTCTCCTCCTTTGCCAGTGAAACTCCTTCCTGGAGCTACTGGGCCATGTGGGCCTTGGCACTGGGATGTTACCTGTGCTGGGCTGAGGGGTTACCTGGCATCTTCCCCTTTTTGCTGGGGATCAAGGGAGAGGCAGGGTTCCCGTGGGAGGGCTGAGCTGGAAGCACCGTGTGGCCTGAGTGTGTCAGAGTTTCCCTGACAGTCCCCTCGTGCTGGCTCTGTCAGGGCTCAGATCTCACCTCTTCTCCTGGCTCCCTGCTCTAGCCATCTGTCCCAGGGAGCCACTGCTGCTCCTGACAACTTCAGCTGGAGCAGAACCTGCTTTTAACAAGTTGTTAGCTGCTAACCGGGTCATTCCCTCTTGGTTTTCCAGGTTTCTTAAAAAAAAAAAAGTTCCTATTTACACTTATATATTTTAATTTGCTCCGTGACCTCTTGGAAAGTCAAGGTAAAGAGGGCAGGGAAATAAGCTGTGAGATAAAGAAGTCTCTTGAGCTGGGTTCTGGGTGATGTTTGCATGGGTGAAATAATTTATAGGTGCTGAAGGAAGGGTCCAAGGAATTTTCCCTTGGGATGAGTTGTGTAGCCAGAGGCTCGTGGTGTGCAGTGCATTTTTCCCAATGACCTTGAGCTTGGAGCCTGAGAAACTTGGGCACATCCAAGCAGTCAGGAATGGGATTGCTTGTTTAAAACTGCTGCTTTCAGGAGTCCTGCTGCTTTGTGGAGTTCCTTGGGGTGGATGGAGCTTTTCCAAAGGGTGCTGGTGCCAAGGCTGGGGCTCTGACCCCCCTGTGCAGAGCCCCTCACTGTCACTGTGCTGCTGTGGGTGGGAGGTGCTCAGGTGGTTCCGTGAGAAGGAAATACAATCCAGCAAAGCAGCAATCCCCCAAATCCAAGCCGTGTTGGAAGTGTTTGATGTTAAATTGGTGGAATTATTTGTGTTATCAGTGTCGAGGTTTTGTTTCCAGGCTTGGAGTGAGTATTCCTCCCCATGCCCTGGAGTACCCTCTGGAAGTGTACTTTCCCAGGAGCTTAAGGGACTTTTAAAAGACTGTCAGTGTAAACAGAGCCTGCCAGATTTGGAGCCCACAGAAATCTGTGCCTTGTTAATTTTTGACTGTGGATTTAAGGGCCGAGCGTTGCGAAAGTTCTGTTTGTGCCCCTGGAGTTCCGTGTGGCAGCAGCAGGAGAGTGCAGGGAGCTGCAGGTGGGCTGATCCTCTCTCTGTGTGCCCCAGGGAGCAGTTTGACAAGAGCTTGTCACTGGAGGAGGTGACACCTGTTAGAGCATCCCAGGTTTTAAGTCCTGTCTGGGGTGTTCCAGGCAGGTTTGGAGCAGTGAGAGATGAGGGAAAATTGTCCTTGAAGGCTGATAGAGAAACGTGCCCTGGTGTCATCCAAGAAACAACTCCAAAGACGTCAAAGATCATCTTTACTGTTAAGAACACTTAATGTTTATTTTATTTGTTTATTTTTTATTTATTTAATATTTGAACGAGGTAACTGGGAGTCTGGGATTGTGATCTGCTGTGGCTAATGCTCAAAATGTGATCTGGAATGAGAGTTTGGGCTTCTTAATCCTTTTAAGGGGGCTCAGGGGGGACTGAGCCCCCTTAAAAGGACTGAGATTCCATGATAGTTTAAATGTTGCCAGAACTGTTGTAGTTGTGGAATACCTGTTCAGCAACAAAAAACAGCAAAGGGAAAGGAGGAAAGGTTCTTGGAGCCTTCTTGGCCAAGCAAAGGCTTGAGATCTGGGAGACCTTTGAATGTTTTACAGCATCCAGGTGCCAAATTGAGCACTTTCCTGGCAAGAGAGACACCTTAGGCTCCTGCATTCCTGTTTGACTGGGTTTTATCTGAGCCTGTTGCCCAAGGCCTGATTTCGTGGATGATTTTCCTCACTTGTATCTTTTAAGAAGTAAAGTTGTGTTGTTTCTGAGATCTGCACTACAGTGTACTGGTGGGTCACCTCTGAGTTACCACAGCTGGCAGTGACTTGTCCAGGGAGTTGGGAAGCTCTACAACACATCAGTAACCCCAAAGCCACTCCCAGAAATAGCCAGCTCCTGTGTACTGCTGCTCTCACCCAGCCAGGGTGGGTGTCACAGTTCCACAGGGTAGAAAATGCTGGAGCAGAGGAGGCTTTGTTGTAAAACCAGGGAATTCAGGTCTGTTAAGGAGTGGTGGTTTTTTGGGGGTTTGGATATTATTTCCCTCTGGGCATCCTGTTCATACAGTGGATTTATAGGTTATTAATGGTTTTGTAGTGACTTATTTAGCTCTAAATTGGCCTCTTGGTGTGGGTTATTTATGGCTGTGTATGGGAGATCTGGATCTTTCCATGCACATGCATTTTTCCACGTGCGTCCTTGAGGCTGTTTGGTGCTGCTGGAAGAGGAAGGAGCTGATTAGAAATTAGCCATACCTAGAGGTAAGAAATGTGACAAAAAGTCTCCTAGAAAAGCAGTGGGGTGTTTGTCATGGGGAGGTGACAGCCTGCCTGACACTGGCATAGTTCTTTTGGGGTTCTAAACTCAATTGCTCTCAGAGGAAGACAAGAAATCTGCCTGGCAGGGAGGAGGAGGAGAAAGCTGGATGTTGCTTGGAGAGGGCAGGCTGTGGTCAGAGCCTGGGAATGTTGTAGGGAAGCACTGAGAAGAGTGGAAGGCTGCAGACAAGACCAAGGCACTGAGATGTGCTGGGATGTTGTCCCTGTGTCTCTTGAGGATGGACTTGGGAACAGCTCGAGGCCATTCCCTCTCCTGTCCCTGTTCCCTGGGAGCAGAGCCCGACCTCCCCTCACTGCTCCTCCTGCCAGGGAGTTGTGCAGAGCCAGGTCCCCCCTGAGCCCCCTTTTCTCCAGGCTGAGCCCCTTTCCCCCACTCCCTCAAGCTGCTCCTGGGGCTCCAGCCCCTTCCCTGAACATGCTCCAGCCCCTCAGTGTCTCTCCTGAAGTTTGTGGAAGCAGCTCAGAAACTTCTCAGGAGCTGCGGAGTCAGCAGCTCCACCTGCCCTTGTGCCCAGATTCTGCTGCTCCCTCCCCTTCCTGTCCTTGGGAGCCATTCCTGAGGGAAGTTGTTGTTGTGGCTGCCCCATCCCTGGCAGTGTCCAGGGCCAGGCTGGACAGGGCTTGGAGCACCCTGGGAGAGTGGAAATGTGCCTGCCCATGGTAGGGTGGGACAGTGGAAGCCCTCCCGTGGCAGCGGAGAATCAGATGAGGTTTGCCAGGACTCCTGTTTGTTGCGGTGTTCCTGTGAAATGCTCTTGTTTCAATGAATCAGCATTTCCTCATTTAGAAGAGGAAAATTTTGGCTTGTTCTGCTTGGAAGTGTTTTTAAAGAGGATTTTAAACTAGAGGGTTACATAGGACAAAATGGGTGTTTGAAATTTAATTTTTATTCTTTCTGTTATTTTATAGAGAACTGTAGAAGTGTCTAAATGGGCCAGGCTGTGGGATGGGAATGGGGGAACTACAGCGTTTCTCAGGGACTGACTGATCCTTTGCAGCCTGTCCAGCTCAGGGTTGTGACCATCACTCTGCAATTTGAATGTTTTTTAGCAGGAGTAGCCAATTCCATGGGGTTTCAGTTATTTAGGTTAGTACATTAAACTCCATTAAGAGTGTGCAAAACTCTTAATTTCTCCTGGACATTCAATTTTAACTGGTCACCCCTCTTCTCTTGCTGAGGTAATTAGGTGTTCAGTTGTCACCTCATGGTTGGCTGTTGTGATTTCCCAGGACTGTTTATGCCTTTTCGGATATTTTAGGGGCGTTTTGCTGATAATCCAGTTTAGTAAATGAGAGAGAAGATGTGGCCAAAAGCATCGATGCTGTTTATTCACAGTATAACCTTTGTTGGTTGTAGAGTTTGGGAAACATGACCTTGGACATGAGTGGCCATGGAACGGTGGGAGGGAAGCCTGGGACAGGACACTGCCCTGGACTCACAGGGTCTTTGCTGGGGTAAAAACACAGATTTTCCAGGCTGATGTCGTCCTGGAATTCTGCTCATCATGAATTGCTCCACAAACTGGGAATGGCCTTGAGTCAGACATTCATTCATTCTCCCTTGAGTTTCTTCGGGAGCCTTTATCCCAAACCTGTCAGTTGTTAGCCAGCAGTATTTCTGGGAAGCAGAGCTGGAGCCTGTGTGTGAGTGGCCTGACGTGTGCTGTCCCTGCTGTGTCCCCTCCTGTGCTGCCCTGCAGGTAACTGAAGGCCCTCAGTGTGGATCCTGGCTCCGTTGGAATGCTTGGATGCACAGCAGCTCTTCCCATAGCTTCTCCTGGTCTGCCCCACTGCAGGAAGATGGCAAAAGCCAACATCACCAGAGACATCATCCACAGGCAGATCAAGGTAGGTGTGAGCCCTGTGCTCACTGGTGCTGGGGGGAGAGAGAGGGGACTCAGTGCTGGCCTGGGAGAAACTCCTGGTGTTGCCTTTACTTGGGAAGAGATCTCTGTTATTTACATATTGATGAGCCCTGTAAGGAGCTTAGGAGAACAAACACACAGGACCTGTCACTGTCCTTAATGGAGAGCTGGGATGAAGTCTGGCGTGACAGGAGCACAGTTCTTCTCCCTGGGCTGGTTTGCCATCAGCAGCTCTGTTCCTTCTGAGTTGAAGAGAGAAATAGAGCTGCTTGTGTTTGGGCACCACAAAGGCCCCTAGCCAGCTTCCCTCTCTGCTTTCTGTGTTCTCCCCGTGTGATTTTGCCATCAGAGGTATTTCTGACTGTAGTAAAGCTAATGATCTCTGTCACAGCCTCTCTGTCTCCTTTTCTTTAGAGAGTGCTGTGTTGCTTCCTTTGTGCAGGGAAAAAAAAACTTGTGCAATGATGGGATCAGTCATCTGATGGCTGCATTTGTGGAATATCAACGTGAAAGGGCTGGCTGCAGCAGACACAATGGGCAATTATTGCTGGGACTCAGAGGCCTGAAATCATTTGCAGCTTTGCTGATAATCAGCATTCAGGAAAGGGATCTGTGAGCAGCCAGAATAAGGAACTGGGAGCTTGAGTGGTCACTTTGCAGTTTGGTACCAAACTCTGTTATAAGCTTGTAATTTAATCCATGTGCAAAGATTTGTTTTGCTGCCCTAACAAGGAAGGGCTGGTTCTGTGGTTTGAGCCCTAGCCTAGGACTGTCTCAGACTGTCTGCTCTGTCAAACTTTGATGTGTGACCTTGAGAAGATTGCTAAGTCAGGCAGTTCCCTTGTAGGAAAAGCAATATCCTACCCCACAGCCCTCACAAAGCCACCGAAGCTGCAATAGCACTGAATTATACCTGCAGCACCTTGCATGGGCCTTGCCGTGCTTTAGGAATGCTCTCCACAAAAATACATCAAGGGGTTTGAAGTTTGTCGTGGAAGCTCCTACAAAAAGCCCGGTTTGTTTTGCCTCCAATCCTTTTATGTCTGTCTCTGTTTTGTCTTCAAATAGCTTTTGGTGTGTGGAGTTCATTACTGAACATCGGGCTGGGAAGGGAATTCAGCACTTCTGTGTCTGCTCTGGGGCTATTGATGTGCTCCAAGCACCACGAGGGTGATTTTTTGAGCACCACCAGAGTGATTTTGACATTGGTGTTCCCATCTGTAAATGCTGATGACAAAGGATTAAGTTGATGAGTGTGGCATGGAATGGGACAACAGCTGGGTCAAGTCCTAGGGAAGAATCTCCTTGGACATTTAGATGTTCCATCCAAAATCTGACTTGCATTCCCTCTCCTTAATTCCTGCCTCTGCAGTTGGCCTTCTTTCATCAGAGCCATCTGCTGATGCATCTGTGAGCCCTGTGAGATCACAGGGGAAACAACTGCCCTGCTTTCCTTCACCTTCATTTGTACTGACGCAGTTCTGTGGCAGCTGTTCCCATCCCTCTGGAACAGCCTGTGCCGTGGCACTGCAGCTCCCTGGCTGAGGAATAACCATCCCTGAGGGCAGCTGGCCACTTACACTCCCCAGTTCTTCACCCCGTGGTGCTGGTGCCTTAAACAGGCTGTGGAATGGCAGAGTTCTCCTGAGCAGCTCTGGTTCGTTACTGGATTGAGGTCCTGTTGAAATCCTTGGGATAATAAGAGTCATTCCCAGGTGCTTCCATATCTTCTGTTTCAGGCCCAAAGTAGGGCCTCGAGCTAAAGGAGGACAGGGTTAGATGGGACATTGGGAAGAAATTCTTCCCTGTGAGGGCGGGGAGGCCCTGGCACAGAGAAGCTGGGGCTGCCCCTGGATCCCTGGCAGTGTCCAGGGCCAGGTTGGACACTGGGCCTTGGAGCAGCCTGGGACAGTGGGAGGTGTCCCTGCCCATGGTGGGGAGTGGCACTGGATGGGATTTAAGGTCCCTTCCCACCCAGACTGTCCTGGGATTCTGTGACTCCCTACTACAGTACAGGACCTGTGGACACCCCAGTACCTGGGGTGATTTTTAAACTTGAAGACTCTTCTCTGAGCGGGCAAAAGGAGTGTTTGTGTTTGCCGTAATCAGCGTGGTGTTGGTTTGCTCCTGCAGGAGAGGGGAGCGCTGGGCTTCGAGCGCCACTACCACGTCACCGACCCTTTCATCCGTCGCCTGGGGCTGGAGGCTGAGCTGCAGGTGAGTGTCCAGAGAGCAGCCCAGCTCCTTGGTGTGCCCCTGGCTGCAGGAGTTGTGAGCTTCTCTCTTTCATGAGGTAAATGCTGATTTCTTGGTCCCCCAAACTGCAGTAGAGCCAGGAGTAGCTCAGTGAGAGCTTGCGGGAGCTTTCTGCACTACCTGGTGCACCTATGGGAGAACTTTAACGGCGTGGGCACCACCTAATCCCAGCACTGATACCTGAAAAGACAATGCCAGCTGTTCAACATGCTCAGCTCTAATGGGATCCCTAAGGAACACTCAGTGTAGTGCACTCTGACAGATCTTAGAAAAGATTTTAAGATTATACAGAATATTCAGAGTTGGAAGGGACCCACAGGGATCATTGAGGCCAAGTCTTAAGTGAACAGCCCATCTGGTGGTCAGACCCACAACCCTGGCATTACCAACACCCTGCTCTACCCAACTGAGCCAACCTCTAGCACATCAGTTTTCTTGGTTTGGGGGAGAAAAGGATTCTTCTGTCCCCCTTTTCAGTCACATCTCTCACATCAAACGCGGCTCAATGCTCCCCCACTTCCTGGTGCAGTCGTTGGTTAATGTGGATGAAGATGGATGATGTAGTCACCCAGCAGCAAGGTGCTTCTAACAGAGCTATCAAAAGTGCATTTTCCCTGTGTTCCCAGAGTGCCTGTACATGTAATTTGTCAGCCTAGCCAAGGGCTTTGGAAGCAAAGTCACCTTTCTGTGTGTACAGCAGGATTTCAGCTGTAGCCTCTGAGACTAAACTGCCGTTTTATTCAACACTGCCTTTTTTTATTTGTTTCATTTTGCCTCCTCTACCCCAGCTGCTCTAGCATGTCTGTCTTTTCTGTGCTTATCTACCAAGTGTGTGGAGTTCTTTGCAGGGTTGGAATAAAAAAATAAAAACGCTCTGCTTTTATTGGAAGAAGTTGTTATTTGTGAGGAGCTCGCTGTGTCCTTGTCTTACGACAGCTCTGTTTGATAAATCTGAAGTTTGAGTAATACTATCTTCCCTTGCCTCCTTCCCTCAGGGTCACTCTGGGTGTGTCAACTGTCTGGAATGGAATGAAAAAGGAGAGTAAGTATGTGCCTTCATTTGGGGAATCAGCAAAGCCATAACCCCAGGTTTTCCCAAGAGTAGGATGTAGGTCATCTTATCATAAGCAGCTGCTTCCCATTTCTAGTAAAGTGGAGCTCAGGCTCAAAGTTTGAGCTGTAGTAGAGCTCACGCTTCAAAAGAAGCTTTATTTTGTTAAATATATCTGGGTATTATTAGAAATGTCCCTTTAGTGAGTTCAGAAGGGAAATGGTCAGACTAAGAAGTAGAGATTGAAGGCTGTGAAGGCTGCTTCTCTTCTCTTAAGTGGTATTATGGATTATAATGGATCTCTAGGATTTGCCCAGCTGGTGGTGACATTTCCCCACCCCCTTCACCACACTGTTAAAAGCTGCTTCTGGGGGACAAATATCCAAGGAAAGGAGGTAGAGAATCCACCCCTCTGCAATTTTAGAGGGAAACTAAAGAGCAACTTCCATTAACCAAGAGGAATGAAGAGCTCCTGCATGAGAGATGAGTGGGTTGGAGGAAGAGTGGATATTTCTGGACATGCCTCTTACAACATCCAAAGTCTGCCCTCTGATACTCTGCAGAATTATTTACCAGTGAAAATTTCACGTGCTTGAAAGAGAATGGCTAAAGGAAATCTAAGTTTAAAAGAGCTGAGAGTTGCAGATGTCAGATTCCTTTGGTTCAGATGCAGATGGATGGACAAGGCCCAGAGCACCTTGCAATGACTTTACCCTTTAAAAGCAGTTTGTGGTTCACCCCATGAGCCCTGGGAGTGCCTGGGCACATCTGGAGCCTGGGAATGAATGCCCTGGCTGGCCTCAGGGATGCTGTGGAGCAGTTAACACAGCCAGGGTAATAAGGAAGGCAGAGGCCCTGCATTTTGTTGTTGAGCAAATGCTCTTTTCCCACTGGAATCTGGATGAGGTGCTTCACTCAGCTGTTTCCTGTGGAATTGCTGTTTGTCTGCTTTAGCTCCTGGGCCTGGCTGAAGGGGTGGGTGCACGGTGAGCAGCAAGGACAGAGAGCTGAGGGAAGAGAGGAAGTGGGCTGGTTAGGGCTGAATTAACTTAATGGATGTCTGTGGTCAAACAGCTTCACAGACCTGGGCACGGTGTGGAACAGAAGAATTCATGATCAGAAGAATTAATTCATATTTGTCTCCTGTTCCTTTTAGCTTGTTGGCCTCTGGCTCTGATGACCAGCATACCATTGTGTGGGATCCTTTGCACCACAAGAAACTCCTTTCTATGCACACAGGACACACTGCAAACATCTTTTCTGTCAAGGTATGTGGTTAGAAGGAATGAGCAGCTCACAGAAGCAGCAACCTGAGCAGCAAAAGGATAAATCCTTGCTGGGAAAGATTTTCCTGCAAACAGTTTCCCCCCAAAAAAGTTTAATATTTCTAATTATGGGAAAAAAGGGATTAAATCTAATATTGCACTTAGTTTGTGCAGATCCCAGGCTTATTCCCTCTGTGAATTGGAAAGAAATGTTTGTAGGAAGTTGGGATGTGTGATGAAGACACTCTGATGTGTCCTGCTCCAGCTGCTGACTCTTGAGTGTGCACTGACCTGTGTGATAGGGAATAACATGGGTTGGCTCATGTCCCTGAAGCAGGATTCCTGCTCTGGGACTGCCAGGGTGTCCGTGTGAGCAGCCTCAGTGCTTCTGCAGCCCGAGTGTCCAATCCCTCTCCCACAGTTCCTGCCGCACTCGGGGGATCGGATCCTCATCACGGGAGCTGCAGATTCCAAGGTGCACGTCCATGACCTGACAGTCAAGGAGACTGTGCACATGTTTGGAGATCACACCAACAGAGTGAAGCGGATTGCCACGGCTCCCATGTGGCCAAACACCTTCTGGAGTGCAGCAGAAGATGGCTTAATCAGGTACAGAATTGCAGCTGGTTTGGTTTGGGAACCATCACAATGTGTGCTGTGCATAGACCTGAAGAGAGGCTGTCTCTGTACTAAACTGCTTAAGCTTATCTCTTCCTTTCCTAAAACTGAAAAGACTTCTCTTGTAGAGTCATAAATACTCTCCTCAGCTCCTCCATTTTCCTCGCTGCTGAAAGGGGAGGCCAGGAAAGAAGCAGGTCATGACTTGGGAGTTTAATTTGGAACTCGAATCTGTTTGCATTATAGATCTGCTTTTAATGATTGTCCTGGTACTGAGGCCTAGTGTGTGTTGAACTGAGGTGCTTGCAGTAACCTGTGGCACAAATGACTGTTTTACATGTCCTCAGTGTCATCTCTCTTAGCTGTGTAAGGAGGGGGTTAGGCTGGATATTGGGATCCCCCAATATCTGGATCCCCCAGAGGGTGGTGGGGCTCTGAACAGGCTCCCCAGGGAATGGCACAGCCCCAGGGCTGCCAGAGCTCCAAAAATGTTTGGACAATGCTCTCAGGGACAGGGTGGGATCGTTGGGGTGCCTGTGCAGAACCAGGAGCTGGGCTGGTTGATCCTTGTGGGTCCCTCCCAGCTCAGGACATTGCATGAGTCTCTTCCTGCTGCCTCTGTCATCCCGTGACGTGTCTGCCTGACTGCCATCCCTTTGCAGACAGTACGACCTGAGGGAGAACAGCAAACGTTCCGAGGTCCTGATAGACCTGACTGAGTACTGTGGGCAGCTGGTGGAGGCCAAGTGCCTGACAGTGAACCCCCAGGACAACAATTACCTGGCCGTGGGGGCCAGCGGGCCCTTTGTGCGGCTCTACGACATCCGCATGATCCACAACCACAGGTACCAGCACCCGGCTCTTGGGGCACGTTTCTGCTACAGGGATCTGGTCAGGGCTCTGCTGGCAGGAGGGACTTGCAGGGATCCAGCACTCGCCTGTTACTGGGAGGTTTTGCTCTGTTTTTTCTGTCACCCAAAGTCTTTTTGATGGGTACACCGGGGTGGTGTGAGGCTGGTGACCCCACGGCTGCGTGGGCAGGAGGCCTTGTCCTCCTGGGTGGACAAGAAAAGCCGGTGTAGATGAGGCTTCCAGCAGCTGACTGCAGTGGTTATAATAAAGCTGCTCCTCTCTCTGGGCAGGAAAAGCATGAAGCAGAGCCCTTCAGCCGGAGTGCACACGTTCTGTGACCGCCAGAAGCCCCTCCCGGACGGGGCAGCTCAGTACTACGTGGCAGGTACGGGCCCTGCACTGGGGTGGCACCGGGGGTAACTGGGGGACTGCACTGCCTGACGAAACAGAGTTCTACCCATCACACACAAACCCCCTGCTCAGAGGATCTCTTCCGTGGGATTTTCCATGGAATTGCAGGTTATTTCACTGGAGTGGTGAACTAGCCTTGCTGCTTCTTGTCCAGCATAAATGTGTTTTTGTCACTCGTGCTGGAAAGTCAAGGGTTGGGTATAACCTGGGCTCTATAGGCTTTCCTGGGACTGGTCCCAGCAAAGCTGCTGTTCAAAATCTTTTTGGCACAGAAGTGACTTGTCCTCATGCTGCAGATGAAGAATCACTGATGCAGTATCTGAGCAATCTAGATGACATTTTTCTCCAGTGCTCATTATTTACTATCTTTTACCCAAAAATGTTTGTTTTTTTTTTTTTTAATATCTCAGACCAGCATGTTCAGCAGACCAGTTCTGACAGTCCTGCTCCTGATGAGTCCCACTAGAGGATTCCTCAGGTCCCCTGAATTGGTCATGCAACACATCTGCTGTCTGAAGAACAGAACCTGTGTGTGAGCTGAATATTTAGGAGTTTGGGTTTCCTTGTGCTGAGGGCTTTATTAAGGAAACCTAATTAGGGGGCTGAGGATGAAGGTATTTGCAGATGGCCGCAAATCACAAAAGCCAAATCCTAGTGAATCCCCTAAAACTGAGATTTGCTAGGTTCTGCAGGCTCATTGTTAACAAGGCAGTTGTAATTCTTGTCTTCATGTGGAGGTGGCTGTGCAAAATTGGAATCATGGAATTCCAGAACGGTTTGGGTTGGAAGGGACCTTAAAGCACATCTTGTTCCACCCTCTCCCGTGGACAGGGACACTTTCCACTACCCTAGGTTGCTCCAAGCCCCACCCAGGCAGACCTTGGAGCTTCCAGGGGTGGTGCATCAATACCCAGAACCTGTGAAAGGGCACCTGTGCGTGTTTGGGTTCCTCATGGAAGGATCCAGTAAACTGTGGGAAAAGGAAAATCCTGTCGGTGCTTGTGCTCCATGGCTTTGCTCTTGTGAAAGGGAGCAGCTGGGGTAGGACAAAGACAGCAGTTAGGGGTTAAACCAATAATGATGGACTTGTCCTCTCCACAGGGCACCTTCCAGTGAAGCTTCCAGACTACAACAACCGGCTGAGGGTCCTGGTGGCCACGTACGTCACCTTCAGCCCCGACGGCACCGAGCTCTTGGTCAACATGGGAGGGGAGCAGGTGAGGAGGCAGAAGAGCTTCACTTTGGGTCACTGGACATTGTTGTGTGCTCTTGAAAATAAGTACAGCAGCTTCTCTGTGGGCAGTGTGATTGATTTTAAACTGCTTTCTGATTAATTCAGACTAAATACTTGGGATTAGGGATGTATTTGTTACGCTGTCACTGATCAAAGTTAAACCACGTTGTGTTGTGGTTTTCCAATTCACACTTCACTCTCTGGAAGAGGAGAAAGGAAATAAACAAATCCAGTTCTGGAACTGACCTTTGTTGACCTAGAAAGGATTTCATAACTCATTCTTGAAACATCAAACTGCTTCTGTAATAGAATGTAGTGGGTAAGGAACTTGGAGAAGCAGAGGCCTTCAACCTGGAATATTGATTACTTTAATTTTAAGCTCTGGGTGATATTCATGGATCTTTTGTAAAGCCTATCAGTGGAATGAGAAAATCCTCCTGACAGCATTAATCAGCGTGGATTAAACAGGACCTTTGTTGTGGGCAGGTTGCAGTGTGCTTGTCCTCTGCAGCTCTTTCTCACGTGTGCACTCACTCCCTTCAGGAGAAGGTGAACTGTGGGTCTGGCCTGGGCTGTCCATTCCTGTCCCAGTACAGTTGTAAATTAGGATTTCACAGAGCTGCCCTGGGACTTTCTCAGGAAATACTGGTTTCGTCTTAGACTCTTCCTCAGTGTCCCACCTCCTTCTGTCAATAGGTGTTTGGTTTCTTCATTATCACTGTGTTAATTGAAGTATCTTAGTTGCTTAATTGAAATACAAAGCTTTCTGAGCAGGTTGGTCAGTGGTCGGGTCATCTTTTAAGTTCTGCAGGTGTGGAGTAAGGTGAGGTTCCTGTTTCTCAGTGTTATTCTCTCTGAACTGGGCTGGACTGGGACACACCCCAATTACTGCTGCCATCCCTTGTGTGTCCATCTATAAACAAGGCTCCCAGTGAGAAAATTGGAAATAGCAAACACAAACATGGAACTCTGCACCTACTGAGCCCTCTTTTATTTCTGACTTGAGCATCTCTGTTTTGCAGACTTCCCTCATGCTTTTTTTCCCTTTCCTTAGGTCTATTTGTTTGATCTGACATACAAACAGCGACCATACACTTTTCTCCTCCCAAAGAAGTGCCACACTTCAGGAGGTAAGTGTGATGCTGTCACAAAGGGAGCAAGCAGCAGAGTGGAGTTCAGTACTACACCACTCATTTTCAGGGTGCAGGAGGAGAGTGAAGCAGGGCGTGGGTGTTGCTGGGCTGTCTCTGCAGTGCGGTTCATACCCTGAGTTCCGAAATCCTTCTGCAGAGGGACAAAACATGAGGGCAGAAGTGACCTGTGGAGAGGGGGGTGTGTGTGAGTTGTGAGTGCCTAAAGCTCAAGGATTAAGCAGGCTTTGTCAGTGGTTGAGATCCTCTATCCTCCCAGACCATTCCAGGATTCCATGATACTCCAGCTATGGCCTGAAATCAGTCAAAGGTAATTCCCTTCAAGCTGCCCTCGCTGTGTGTGAGCACTTGGTCCTGTGTGTGTCTGGTTTTCTGATCTAGAGTAGTATTGCAAAGGGCACTGCAGAGGTTTGTAAATAAAGAGGACAAATCAAATCCAGGTGGCTGGAGCAGGTGGAATCATGGAAGTTTTGTTTCTGCTCTGAATGGTGTTGGCTTGGCCCTGCTGTAAAATAAGCCCTGAGTTTGTATAACCTACATTGATACTTAGCATGGCTATATATATCTTTTTCTAACCTTCAGAAGTGCAGAATGGAAAAACCTCTACCAATGGAGTGTCCAACGGGATCCATCTCCACAGCAACGGCTTCCGCTTGTCCGAGGGAAGGGCACACGTGAGGTGAGGGCACAGCTGCCCCTCCAGGGGGGCTCTGTGGCTTTGGCCTTGTCCTTTGCCTCTCCACAGGGTGAGGTGCTGCCAGACAGGTGTGAAGTGCAAATCCCCTTGCCCTGTTCCTGGCCTCGGTCCTTGTGGCTGTGTTGGCCTCTGCTGCCTGGGCTGTGAACAGGACTCAGAGCAGGCAAGAGCATCCTGGGAGAAACTGTCTGTGAGGGTTTTCCCTCTCTTACGATGAGTTAAGGTGGACAAAACTAAGAAATGGTTTTTCAGGCCTGAAAGCAAAGTGTCCTGAGTGGTGGTTGTTTCCTGGCCTGTGGGAACTGTGAGTTGGTAGTGGCAGAGGCTGGCGGGTGAAGGAGCCTTGCTTCCCTTTGCCATTTTCTGGGCACTTGCCTGCTGCAAACTGAACTGAAGCAGCCAGAATTGTTCTATGACAGCAGCACTGCAATCACAACTGCCTGTCTTAGCATGGGAGCTAGGACTGGATGGAGCCTCTTCTATTGTTCCTGCTGATTTCTTTCTTTAAGCCCAAAATGCAGTTGGGGTGAAGCAGCAGCAGCACATCTTGGTGGCTGTTTTTCTTCCAGCTGATGAGACTTGGTTCACAGTCAAGACACTTATTTAATACCATATATGGGTAGTCTGGGTTCCTCCAAAGTCACTTTGTGGAATGTTTCAGCTCCTCTCCTCTAGATGGCCCCTCCACCGCAGCAGCAGGAATGGGGCTGGAATTTTGGGCTGCAGAGCATGGGCCTGGTGAGCTCCGATGCTTCTGCATTTGCATTGTTGTGCTTTGCTGAAAGAGGATTGGGAACGTTGTTTATGCAGTTGAAACAAAGATGTGTTGGTGAAGTCGGATGCTTAAAATGCCCACTGCTCAATTTGAAGTGTGTCTCTGTAGATGAAGAAAAAATGGAAGCAGTCAAATGATGGTCACACTGATGTAGTGAGACTGCCAGAGGGTGGGGAGGCCCTGGCACAGGGTGCCCAGAGCAGTTGTGGCTTCCCTGGAAGTTTCCAAGGCCAGGTTGGACAGGGCGTGGAGCAGCCTGGGACAGTGGGAGGTGTCCCTGCCCATGGCAGGGGGTGGAATGAGATGGGCTTAAAGTCTCTTCCAGCCCAGACTATTCTGGGATTCCGTGCTCAAAACCAAACTTTCCTGTTAAACTCTGGTTCTTCAGGTCCAGAATCCCTTCTGCCTTTTCCTGAATCTTTTATTAGCATTAGCTAAGCTGGAACCAAACACTACAGACTGACCTGGAGTGAAGGATGTACAACTTACCCGTGCTGCTCCCCTCTTCCCCTGCAGCCCCCAGGTGGAGTTGCCCCCGTACCTGGAGAGGATCAAGCAACAAGCCAACGAGGCCTTTGCCTGCCAGCTGTGGACCCAGGCCATCCAGCTGTACAGCAAAGCTGTGCAGAAGGCCCCCAACAATGCCATGCTCTACGGGAACAGAGCTGCCGCCTACATGAAGCGCAAGTGGTAAGGGGACAGTGGCGCTGCAGGTGACTCCCAGGGCCACCTTGGTGAAGGGCCTGGCTTCCCTCTGCGTGGGCAGGGTTGGGGTTATCAGACTGAAACGTAATCGGGCACCTCTGACACAAAGGCATGGCACAGCAGGCTGTGCTGGATGAATTCTGGGGAGGCACAGCTGGTTCCAGCCCATTGTTTCACCTACTGGTGTGCTGTGTGAAATCCTGATCCTTTCCTGTTTGAAGAGAAACCCAAAATCCACATCTGATTCACAGCGCTCTGGGTGTTTCCAAGGGTGTCTGTGTTTCTTTGGGTGGTTCTGATCTGCATTAAAGAAGGGCTCTTAAATCTGCTGTCAACACATGGTGTAATGGTGACTGTGCTTTATAACATCTGATGGAAGGTTGTTCTAGAGCTGCTGGCGTGGCTTTGGTTGCTGCTTTATCCAAGTACCTCACGCTGCAGACACTCAGACCTGGTGGTTCCTGTGTTACCCCAGTTAACCCACACTCTTTTGATTGGAAACGAACCTCTGGGAGGGATCTGGGGAGGTGGCAGATCCTTGCAGTCTGGAGGGGATTCTGCCCTGGCGATTGCAAAACACCGTCAGCCTCTGCAGTAGGCAGTGTCTGCTCTGACCAGTGGCCAGAGCTGCATCTGCAAGATACAGCTGAGTTATTTTAGTGCCTGTCCCCTTGAGCAGAGTAAGACTGAGTACCATGACTTGCCATTAACATATTTAAAATAGCTGTGGTCCTTCATCCCCATTTGCTTTGTGAGGATATCCTTCTCCTCTCGCTGCTGAAATCCCCAGTATGAATTCTCCTCTCTTCTTGCCAAGATAAAGAGCAGCCAGCAGTTGTTGTGACTGTTGGTAACTGGCCTACTGGCTGTTTTGCAATAGCAGAGATTTGGGAGCTGCCTCAAAAAGACCTCAGTGTTCAGAGAGAGAAGAACAATAGGTTGGGATTAAGGGATGGAACACAGAAGCTGAGTGCTGATCTCATGAATGACATTTTTCTTATAGGAATCGTTTTTCCCATAGGGTGTTGGCACATCTGAACCTTTCAGTGTGTCAGCTACTGCTCTGCCACAGCTTTGGGTAGCAGGAAGATGTGAAAAACACACAGAGTGGGTTTCTGTGGCATGCAGGGGCTAGGATTTAAATAGCACTGAGCTGATCCCTTCCAGGTGCAGAAAAGGGGCACCTTTGTGCTAGGAACAGTTTGTGGAGTGTGGAGAAGGTGGCTGGGATGTCACTGAGCAGGAGGAGAGGCAGACAGTGACCCAGGCTGAACCACCACGTGCCTCTGAGGTGTTCTTGATGTCTGGAGGAGGAACAGGTAGAGGCCACCCTCAGAACCCTGCAGGTCCTGCTTTGGCCTCATTCTCTGAATAACAGAGAGAGCGAGAGAAAAGGAAGGTCTGTAATTTCCTAACCTCCCCTTGCTCATCTCCCTTAAGATGCTGCTCATATTTCCAGCACTTCCAAGGCTGTCCTTTGAAATTTTACTCCTAAAAGCCAACTGCATCCCCCTCTGGATTGCTTCCAGCAGTCCACGTTGGCAGTACTGAGCTGATTTCTAGTTTCGCACAAGCTGAGTCAATCCTGTAACAAAGGGAGAAGTCAGGTGCTTTACTGGTGTGAAAACGTCCATTTTCACACCAGTCTGCTGGGCTGCCAACACTGGTAGTTGGGCTTGAAGGATGTTTGAGGGTGGCAAAGCAGTTTAAAAGCCCAGTCAGGTGTGCAAATGTGAGACACCTGTCTGTTATTCGTTCTTAACTTGCATTCCCTCTTTCTCTGACTAAAAGTAGCCTGTTGCTGTGTGCTGAATGAACCCTGGAGAGCCAGGTTCCTGCTGCAGATTCCACGGGCAGGGCTGTGCTGGGGAGTGGCCAATACCCACCTGGACAGGAGGGAGCTGCAGGGTGAATGGTTTGCCAAACATCTCCTGCAGGATTTGGAGCTCCCCTGAGTAAGCCCAGACACTGAGACACCTCTTCCCTGTTCCACCTGAGCATGAGGAGGAGCTTCCTTACTGTCAGGGTGACAGAGCGTGGGGCAGGCTGCCCACAGAGGGTGTGGAGCCTCCTTTACTGGAGATATTCAAAAACTTCCTGGACACGATGCTGAGGAATGTGCTTAGGGAGCCCTGCTTGAACAGGGAGGGTCCTGCATCACCTCCCGTGGTCCCTTCCACCCTGAGCCTTCCTGTGGTTCCCTGACAAAGGTTTCATGCGATCTAAAATTGTTGCTCTGTGAATTCATCATCTCCTTGGGAGTGTTTTGGACCTTGGTGGGTGCCGTGCACAGAATCCTGGAATGGTTTGGGTTGGAAGGGGCCTTAAAGCCCACCCCATTCCACCCCTGCCCGTGGGCAGGGACACCTTCCACTATCCCAGGGTGCTCCAAGCGCTGTCCAGCCTGGCCTTGGACACTTCCAGGGATGGGGCAGTCACAGCGGGGCATGAAATGTTGTTATTATTATTATTACTATTATAAACCATAAATGGAACCTTGGCTTGTTTAGCTTGTGGTGTGTGAGCAGCTGAGGCTCAGTGCTGGTGCCCCAGGTGTGTCTGCCCTGCCAGCCTGAGCTGGGCACCACACAAGGCTCAGCAAGTGCCTCGTGCTTGCAGAGCACAGCCAGGGACAGCCTCATTCCCAGAGCCCCGAGCTCAGGGAAATCAGGCTGGAAACAGGATACAGATACCCAGTACAGCCCATCTGCTGCAACACTCACTTCCAGAACTCCAAGTTTTTTTCCTACAAAGGTGAGGAAAGGTCCCTGCTTGAGACGTTTGTCCCTTTGTGGTGGGAGGTCCTGCAGCTGCTGGCCGGGGCTCTGTGTGCCGTGTGTCCACACAGGGGCACGATTGAGCTGTGACAGGGAGCCCGCCTGGCACGGGAGGGCTGTGCTGCCTGGCCAGAGGGCTGCTGCATCCTCCATCTTCAAAGGACTTCCCGAAATGTGCTGCAGCAGGGAGCTCTGCTCTCTCGGATTTAAAATGGCAGGTCAGGGCTGGCGGGGCAGCCTGGTGTGGTCACATCCCAGAGCTGCCTGTGGGCGTCTGCAGAGGCCTGGGGGAGGCTGGGCTGGGTCAGGTGGTGCCCCCGAGTCACAGCAAATGCTGTTAGTGAGCTCCTGGGGTGTGGGATTGTGTAGAGAGCTGGAAAGAACAAGCTGTGGAGTGAAACGAGGGCTGGGAAACAGCAGTGGAAAATGTTTGCTGTCGCTGCTTGGGCTGGCTAATCCACTGCTGTGTTTTCCTCAGGGATGGGGACCATTACGATGCTCTGAGGGACTGCTTGAAGGCCATATCCCTAAATCCATGCCACCTGAAGGCACATTTCCGCCTTGCCCGCTGTCTCTTTGAACTCAAGTACGTGGCAGAAGCGCTGGAGTGTCTGGATGACTTCAAAGGGAAGTTTCCAGAACAAGCACACAGCAGTGCCTGCGATGCACTAGACAGGGACATCAACGCTGCCCTCTTCTCCAAGAGTGATAACGGTGAGTGCTGCTGCTCCTGGGCTTCTCCAAGGTTACACTGAAATCTAAAGAGCACACAAGGACTTTCCTCCTTAAACTGCCCCTCTGAAGTAAAGCTCCAACTTCTGAGAGAGATTGATTGTTGCTGTGCACAAAAACTGGCCTGAGCCTGTTCTTTCCTTGTGCCTGGTCCTGGTTTGCTCTTGAGTGAGTGAGAGTGTGATAAAAGGAGTCTGATGTGGCCAGGAGATAATCTGGAAGGAAGGAAACTCGTGCCCTGAGCCCTGCTCCCTGCTGGAATTGTCCTTAACTCTTCTCTAAGGCTGCTGGGGTCTCCTGGGGTGTGTTTTGCTTAGAACTCCTGCAGTGGTGCTGAGGGAAATGTGTTGTCCTTGCAGCTGAAGACAAGAAGGGGGGTGGCCCCATCCGGCTGCGAGCCACGGGCCGCAAGGACTCCATCTCAGAGGATGAGATGGTGCTGAGGGAGCGCAGCTACGACTACAAATTCCGATACTGCGGCCACTGTAACACCACGACAGACATCAAAGAGGCCAATTTCTTTGGCAGGTATGCTGGCAGGGGTGCAGGACAGCAGTGAGCAGCAGCAGGATGCTCTGTTCCATGAGATAAAGCCTCACGTGTAGCCCCATGTTCATAAAATGACACGGACACTGGTTTGGAGGGTTGGGACAAGATGACAGGAGCCCTCCTCCCGTGTTGCTGCGTGAGCAGCTGCTGAGGAGCAGATCCACAGAGGACCTGGTTGGGCTAGCATTTCAGAAATCCATTTGGGATTGAAAACAGGGCTCCTGGGCATGCAGGGGTCTGTAAGTGTGAGGGGTGTCAGCCTGCTGATGACAGAAGCCACATGAGATTCTCAGCCTGCTGGAGCCTGGCTCTTGAGTGTGACCCCCAGGCTCTGCTCCTCTGCCCTAGCAACGCCCAGTACATCGTCAGCGGCTCGGACGACGGCTCCTTCTTCATCTGGGAGAAGGAAACCACCAACCTGGTGCGTGTGCTGCAGGGAGACGAGTCCATTGTGAACTGTCTCCAGCCTCATCCCAGCTACTGCTTCCTGGCCACCAGCGGCATCGACCCGGTCGTGCGACTCTGGAACCCCAGGCCGGAGGTAAGAGCTGCAGTCAGAGCCTCCCTTGTTGTCAGGTGCTCTTTCCTGCTGTCTTTTCCCACTGGGATCTCCCGCTGCAGCAGCAGGAGCAGCCCCTCTCTGGTCCTGAGTGCTCTCCCCTGGTGTCTTGCAGAGCGAGACCCTCAATGGCCGCGTGGTCGTGGACATGGAAGGTGCTTCCCAGGCCAACCAGCGGCGGATGAACGCGGACCCGCTGGAGGTGATGTTGCTGAACATGGGCTACCGGATCACAGGACTGACCAGCGGTGGGGCTGGAGGCTCAGATGATGAAGACAGCTCAGAGGGGCAAGTCCAGTGCCGACCCAGCTAAAACAGAACTGCCTCTCCTTCCTCTAAACGTTTGGCTGAAAGGGAACCGAGTTTCCTTGGTCCTGAACTTTCTCTGGTGAATGACTGCACTGTTTCGCACTATGCACAGGGTAGGACAAGCTGGCAGGGGCAGGAGCGGCCGTGTCTAAACCATCACCTCCTCCTCCTCCTCCTCCTCTATGGCAGTGCAGTCCGGGGTTTGCCTTTAGTGGAATTTAGTCCCAACAGGGGTCTTTGAGTTGTCTGTGAGCAGTGTAACTGGTGATTATTTTTCCAGAGCTGCTGTATGATCTGGTACAGGGGCTGTTGTCTGCATTGCAGGGAGGATGTTAAATTCCTGAATAAAATACAAACCTAGGGCAGGGGTTATGGAATGAATTTACTGCAGTGATTTTGAAAGCTTGACTGTGCTACCAGCCTGTCTAGAGGCCCCCGGGTTACAGCTGTTGGCCATGAAACACCTGTTTTGTCCCATAACATCTTTCTTCTGGCTTCCATCTCAGACGTGTCAGCAGATGTAGCTGTGCTGTATAGAGGACTGGAGGTTCCCTGTCCTGTCCCCCTGTCTTAGCTGAGGATCAGTGAAGGCATTGGGTGTGTGCAGCTCCACGGGGCAGAATGAGCTTGCCCAGTTGTGATGCTCCTTCCTGTGCTCCCTGAGCCCATGGAGGGAGGGGACAGCCATGGGCACAGGTTGGATCAGAGGCCTAGGACTCGTGTAGCTAAAGCTGTTGAGGAAAGGGGCAGGTGAGGGGCACCTCTCCATGGCCCAAGGTGTGTAGCTGTGTTTGCTTTCTCCTCTCCGTGTCACCTGTGCGGGAGCTGAGAACGTTGTCACCGTGTGAGCGATACAGCTACAGTCTGGAGGTGTCAGAAGCAGCATTTTTGTGCAGCCAGCTGCTCTGTCTTGGCCAAGGTGGGGCCTTCCCTGCTTCTTTGTTGGTGTAACATCGGATGGATTCGTGGTCCTCTCAGGAACCCTCCTTCCTCTTCCCGCTCTCCATGCCCTGACTGGCTGCAAAGCCAGGAACACACCTGGAAACACAGCACTGTACTTCCATTCCTTCCCCCTCCTGTAACACACAGCCCCGCTCTCCCCTCTTGCAGTTGCCAAACACTAAATACCCCACAGATCTTACACAGCTGTGCTACAACCACCTCTGGAGGTTGTTTTTTCTAGGACTATCAACTAAGACCAAAGAGCCCCTGGAGATGTGAACTGCTCTGCGCTGTCTCGTGTCTCTTCCTGCCCAAGGTCTGAACATGTTAGCCGTGGTCCCAGGGGTGTGAGGTGTGTGTCTGGCCGTGTGTGCGCCTGTGTGTGTGCTGTTCTTCCATGTGGTGCAATCCCTGGTCTTCCTGTTGCTGCCGTGGAAAGATGAGAGGCCTCCCTTTCCTCCTCTGGCTGCCAGGCGCTGCAGAGTGCAGCTGCAGGGGCTGCCTGAGCCAGGGCTGCCTCTGCTTCCAGAACAGTCCTGGAGATGAGGAGCGGGAGAGGTCAGCTGGCAGCATCTCTCCAAGGGCACTGTTCCCTGCAGAGAGGGAGAGAACTGGGACCTGAGGGTGCCCCTCGGACAGGGACTCTCCTGCTCTGTCCCGGGCTGAAGCCCGAGCTCGCCCTGGTGCTGTGGGAGCCCCTCAAAGGGCCCAGCTCCCCGTGTGCTGTGCCCAGCTGTGGCGGCAGGAGCAGCCTCCCCTGCCCTGCTGGGGCACAGCTCACCTGGGCCAGGTGTCCCTCAGCTCCTGGGGCAGGTTGGGTTGTTTTCTCGCAGTACCTGTGACTGTTGAGTTCACCTGGCTGGGGCGGGGCCAGGTGCGCCCCCGGCACTTGCTGCTCTTCCAAACCCAGAGGCAGCAGAAAATTCTCCTCACTTGGGTGGCTTCCTGACATGGTCTGCCCTTTTCTTTTTTTTGCTTAAGGCTTCCTACTAGATGCATCCTCTTCTTTTTTTTTTCTTTCCCCTCTTCTCCTCCCACTCAAACTTTTTTTTCAGCTTTCAGTAGACAACGTCTGCAGACTTTGATTTTTAAACTGAGAGACTGAGATGGAAAGCTCTGAAGAGAACAGACCTCTCCCTCCCCATTCACCTTTTGCTGTGGCAGCTATTTTTTGGTTTTTTTTTTTACCTTTGTGAGACAGTGCAGCTCTTTTACCTGCCAGTTGCAGTGTGAAAGCAACCAGATTCCCTGCCTCTGCAGTGGGTTGCTGTTTTTAATGGCTGCTTTGGTTTAAAAAAAAAAAGAAGATTAATAATAATAGGAGAGAAGGGGAGAGAAAAATCTTTCTGCCTCTAGCCCCTTTTCCCCTTGCTGTGGGCAGATTACCTGCTTGTCGCTTGTTAATGAGGAATTTGTATTTATTGGTGAAGGAAAAAAAAAACATGCTGGGGAAGTCAGGAGAAGATGTTGCTTTATTGACCTCTGCTGTTTACTTCAACCCCCTCTTTGGGAAAGCTTCTTCCTGCTCTTTCTGGTTAACTCTTTCTAGCCTGGGATATGCAGGGATGCCTCCTTTATTTTTGTATTCTAGCAATGGGCTCTCCGTTAGGAGACTCTAGGATTCTCTTAGTGTTGCAGTGACCATTGCTTCTCACTTTTTCGAGTACTAAAGATGATCATCTCGTAAACTTTGCCCCTGCAGTTGTAGAGGTAACACACGAGCCTTACTGCCCTCGTTAGAAGGAGCAGAAAACTTGTTTCTCTGGTCCCTGGAAGAGAAAGGGTTAAGCGATTAAACAATTCTTTGTTCTAGTTCTTTCTTGGTGTCGTTTTGTTTGGGGGATTTGTTTTACCTTTCTCCTCTGAGAGGGTGGGTGGAGGGTGGCCTGGTTGGGCCAGGTGCTGTCTGTTTGTTCTTCAGAGAATAAAAGCTTGTGTGGGAAGGGGGCTGGGGAGCCCAAAATGTGGCCCATGAGCTGTGCTGGCCACGGAGTCAGTGCTGAGTTATTTTCTCCAGGTTTGGGAGCTCAGAGCTGTCAGTGGAGCACCGGGGTGGGGATGGGAGCAGCTGCCGGGGAGGGAGGCAGAGCTGCTCCTGCAGCCCCCTGAGGGGGCTCTGTCAGAGGCACAAAAACTCTGAAATGCTGGTGAGGCCCGTGCTGAGCGCCAGGGCCGGAGGGGTGAGGGAGCTGCACCGCCCGTCCTGCCTTGGCCGAGCCCGGGGCCAGGGCAGACCAGGGGCACCTGCCGGAGTCACCAGGACTGAGGGACCTCCCGAGGTGTTCCCGTGACAGCAGCAGCACGTTCCCTGCCTTACATGGTGTGTCCAGCACCGGCCTTTGCACCCAGAGATCTTCCTTTGCTAAAGGATTCCACAAACTCACTTCTTCCTCCGGGTTCCTGCTGCAAAACCTCCCAAGAATTTCCTTGCTCTCCAAGCTGCAGGCCTTAAGGGAGAGCTGGAAAACCAGGCTGTTATTTTCAGAATCCACTTGAACTCCTCTGTTAAAAATTCCTGTTGGACACCTATCAGCCAAAGGTCTTTTGAGGCCTCTTTGTTTCAAATCCTGTCTGATATAAATTATTGCTTTAAAGGCAGCTCTGCTGTAACAAAGCAATGAGCATCCATAGCTGGAATTGGCAATCAGCTAATTGGGTCAGCTCTTGGAGTGAGTGGTTGGAAGCTGAGTGTTTGAATTGTGGGTGGAAATGGGTAGAAGGACCCAGAAAATTAGTTTTATTTGTCATTTGGATGAGAGGATTGGGTTGAGGAGGCAGAGGAGGGATATGCTCTGGGACTGGGGGGAGGAACAGTTGCAGCCTGACTGACAAATTCACTTTTCTCTGATGGAACTGTTGGCAGTGCCAGCAACAAAACTGCAAAGGGCTCAAGATGGGTCCTGCGTCTGAGCAAAACGGGAGCAGGGTGTCGGGAATGTGCCTGCTCTGGGGGCTGCCAGGAGTTCAGCCCTTGTAGCTGCCGCGGGACAGGAGACTGCTGGGGACCCCCTTCAGGGCTGGCCTGCAGAGGAGCTGGGCCCTGTCCTGGATTTCATGGCCGAGAAATCACCGTGAGCTGCACTGGCCCTGGGAGCGCTTCCACTTGTGCCCCCTGTCCCTGAGGAACTGGTGGCATTCCCTTTAACCCTGGAAGGTGCCCTGTGCGTGGGCTGTGTCAGCTGCAGAGGGAGAGGGGGAAATGCAGGAGAGAGAAAAGCCCCGCAGGTGGGAGCTGAGGGCCGAGGTGGCTCAGGGCCACTTTTGGGAGGATGGCTGAGCCTGGCGTGTCCCGTGGGGGTGTGAGTGGCACCAGCAGAGCCCCCAGGGACATTTTTGGCTTGCGCTGAGCCAGGAGAGGCTCTCAGGCTGCATAGACCAGAGCAGGGGAACAACAGAACCCCAGCCCAGCGTCCCCTGCGGGGCCGGGGAAGGACACGGGGCTGGTGTCCTCCATCAGCCCGAGCCTCGGTGACATTTCCAGTCAGCTCCTGCTGCCGCCTCGGCTGTCAATGTCAGGAGGGGGAGGGGATCTCCTCCTGGAGTGCTTTGGTTCTGGCAGTCCCTCTAATGTTCGAGCTGTCACAACAGGGAAGGTTCCCAAGGAAGCGCTGCTGAACAGGAGCTGGCTGGGCGCCTGCTGCTTCCAGGCTCTGCCCTGAGCCAGCCTGGGAACGGGAGGTGCCCGAATCCCGGCTGTGCTGGGACAAACCCACAGTGCTCCAGCCCCTCCTGTCAGGAGGGCTCTGGGTCAGCAGGTGCGAGGAGCACAGCGGCACCTGCCCGCAGCAGGGACACGTCCCCGTTGTCCTGAGGGGAGCCAGGGGAGCCATCGGTGGCGAGTCCCTGGCACAACCCCTTTTGTTTCTCCTCAAACAAGAGCTTGCACAAACAATGATGGCACCATTCCTGCTCTGCACATCGATCCAGTGCTGTAGTCAGGAGAGCTGCAATAAAACCCTGGCCTTTAATTTTATGCATGGAGAACTTCTTACCTGTACTCCCCTCCCTGTCCTCCCCCCCACAGTTCCTTTTCCAACTGCAGCTATTTTTCCCTGCTGACTTCAGGTGTTTTGTATTCCGCTTAGATCAATAGCAGCACAACAGCAGCAGCTTTCCAGTTGTCACTAGGAAGACCCTGCTGTCAGCTCCAGCTCAGCCGTGCTCTGCCGGGGCTGGAGAGCCCTCGTGCTTCCCTGACAGACACAAAGAGCTGCACAGCAAACCAGTGCTCTATTGATTTGGGGTTTAATTATTTTTTTTTTTAATCCAGCCTGGGGAAAGCTGTGTTCTTCCCGAGCCCCAGAAGCTGGGTTTGCCTTCCTGCACTTGGTTTAGGAGGGAGTGAAGAGTCTGAAGTGCCCCTTGCCCAGGCGGGAGGTGGCACTGCGAGGACGCGTCCTGCTGAGGCTGGCAGTGCTGTCCCTGCTGTGTGCCTTTGCCAAGGAGCTGCTCCCTGGTGATATCCTGCTTAGCAGCCTCCCAGCCATGAGCAGGAAGAGCAAATCCATTGCCTAATCCGACAAACGTGCCAGGACCACATTAGCTGATGTGAACATTGGCCCTCATTCGTGGCTTTTTCACAATCTCTGATATTTATGTTGGCCTGGAGCAAATCAATGCCAGGGTTTTTTTCTTCATCGAACAAAAAGTGTTCACTGAAACACAACCTTTGTGTGTATCTTCCATCCCAAGTGCCAAAGTAGAATCATAGAATGATGTTAAGGGTTGGAAGGGACCTTAAAGAGCATCTCATTCCCACCCTGCCATGGGCAGGGGCAGCTCCCATTGCCTGGCCCTGGACCCTTCCAGGGATCCACGGGCAGCCAAAGCTTCTCTGGGCACCCTGTGCCAGGGCCTCCCCACCCTCACAGGGAAGGATTTCTTCCTCTTATCCAATCTAAATTTCCCCTCTTTCAGTTTGTGCCCATTACTCTTTGTCCTAAAAGAGGAAAGCAGAAACCAGAGCACCAGCTGTGGCTTTGCTCTGCAGAGTGTTTGATTTCCTCAGCTTTGTCTCTTTTGGAGACTATTTTGTGAAGTGCTTTTCCACCAGACGCCAAGGAGTGTGACCAGAGGCTGTTGCTCAGCTCCTGGCACAGTGACAGGTCCTGCAGGGACCCTGCCCACGCTGCAGCTCCACATGAGCTCCAGGCAGAGGGCTCTGGGTCCATCCTGATGCCCCTGGAGCAGTTTTCACAGGACTGTGGAATTTTAGGGTTGCAATGGATCTCTGGAGATCTCCCAGTCCAACCCCCTGCCCAGGCAGGGTCACCCCGAGCAGGGGACACAGGGACATGTCCAGGTGGGTTTGGAACGGCTCCAGAGGGGGAAACTCAGCCCTCCCTGAGCAGCTGTTGCAGGCTCTGCCACCCTCATGGGAAGTTCTTCCTCATGTTCTTGTTTTTATTTGTGGCCATTGCTGCTCATCCTGTCTCTGGGCACCCCTGAACAGAGCCTGGCACCACCTTGGAGCTATTTCCCTCTTGGAAAGGCTTTCCTAAACCATGGTCTAGGCTAGGAAATCGGGTGGGATGTTAGATAAAGCTTTGAGGGTCTGGTAGAGGTGAAAAAATGTCTTGGGTGTTCCTGAGCTACTTGCGTTGACAGCTGAGTGCTCAGGAGTTGCTGTGGCCCGAGGGGGAGAGGCCGCCTTGACAGGAGACTTGAGTGACATTTTCTGCTGCCGCAGCGGCCCCTCCAAATGGGAAGACCCCAAATGGTGGCCCCTCCCCTGGGCTTTCCCCCGGAGGCCTCGGGAGTCTAAAGCTCGGTGTGGACGTGCAGTTCTGTCCTGGAACAGAGAACTCAGCTCAGCCTGGAGAGTGGGACACAGAGCAGGGAGAGGAATGCTGGTAAAAAGCGGGAGCTGTAAGTTTGTGATGAGTGCTGGGAATGGGGTTTGTCAGTCCCCAAATTCGAGGCCACCTGGGCTCTGTGCCACGTGCTGGAAGGGGCCAGGACTGTTTATTTTTATTCCCAAGCCCTGGCACAGCAGCAGTGACACCACAGGCTGTTCTGGAGAGCCTCAGCTGCTCTGTGCCTGGACGGGAAGCACAGCTACGGCTTCTGTGTGAGCAGGAAACGAGCGGCTTCCAAGGAAAACCTGGAAGGATGCAGAGGCTGGAAGGTGGGCACAGTTCTTCTGCAGCCCTGGGGCAGAACGTCCCCATCCCGGGCTGGGCTGGGGCAGCCCTGACCTCCCTGTGCTTCCCTCCGCTCCCGTGGGTCTCACTCCGTGTTCCGAGCGTGTTGTGGTGGGTGGAAATCTGGAATAAACACATTTCTCCGGCTTCCTCGTGTCGTTTGCATTTAACTTCCTAATAAAGCGATTGTTATTTTTCTAACCCTCTGTTTTCCCCCTGCAAAGGCTGCTGCTGCCCGGGCAGTTCCTGCCGCGTCCCGGGAGGCTCCGTGCGATGGTTATTGCTGCTGCTGCCCTTCCCCGAGGGGCCCTGCGGGGGCTCCTCCAGCTCCCGGCCTTGGGGACGGACGCGGGGTCGTGGTGGCCCCGCACAGGGGGGGCGAGGGGGGAGGGACCGCCAGGAGGGGCCGTCCCGGGGGTCCCGGCCAGGGGCGGGGGGTCCGGGCCCGGATTTGGGGCCAGACCGGCGGGTCTGGGGTGCCGGGTTCGGGCTTTGGGGTCCGGGACTGGGATGGGCTCTGGCCCGGGGCTAGGGGTGCTGGTCCCATAGCGGGGGTCCAGGCCCGTAGAAAGGGGTCTGATCCCGGGTTCGGGCCCGTTCCCGGTGCGGTCCCGTTCCCGATCCCGTTCCCGGTCCCGTTCCCTTCGCGCCCCTGGGCCCGGTGCCGGTGCCGTTCCCGGTGCGGTCCCGTTCCCTTCGCGCCCCTGGGCCCGTTCCCGGTGCCGGTCCCGATCCC
>WEKY01036666.1:83687-94806 GCA_013390045.1 Picathartes gymnocephalus
GGGCCCGCGGGAAGTGACGCGCGGCGGGCGCGCCCCGGGCATGGCGGCGGCGGAGCCCGGGATGAAGCAGTTCAATGGCGGCGGTGGCGCCGCGCCGGACGCGGAGCGCGGCCGCTTCCCGCACTGCGTGGTCTGGACCCCGATCCCCGTCCTGACGTGAGCGAGGCGCGGGGGCCGCACCGGGGACGGGCGGCGCGGCGGGGGCCGGGCCCGGGACGGGACCCCCTCGCCTCCCCCGGGGCCTCCCCTCAGCTGTCCCGGAAGCCCCCGCGCTTCTCTCGGGGCCCCCTCGCCCCTCCCGGGTCCCCCCTCGCCTCTGTCGGACCCTGTCCCGGCTTGCCCTTCCCGGATTCTCTCCTCGCCCCTCCCGGATTCCCGTTCCCCCCCCTCGAGCCCCCGCTGCCCTTCCCAGTGCCCTCCGTCCCTCCCGGGGTGCTCGGCTCCCCGTCCCGGGGAGGGGCTGGCTGGTGCAGCCTTGGCCAGCGCGGGGAATGCTCTGTGCTGGACGGGCTTGTCCCCGCAGGAGCGGGAGCGGAGGGATCCCGGGGAACGTGGGAAGGCTTTTTTGGAGCAGAGGTTTGGCCGCTGCGATCTGAGACCACCCCGTGCCCCGAGGGGAGTCTCGGTGCGTTGCTTTTCATGAGTTGGGACTGGATTTGCCTTCCCAGGCTCGCCAGCCAAGTGTGGGCAGGCTCCAGGGAGAACTCGGGAGTTTTGCTCTGGCCGTGGGAACGAGGAAAGCTGTGGCTGTGGGGGCTGGCCGGGCACAGCGAGGCTTGTTTTTCCACCTCCCTCTTCCCCTCGGGTTCCCATCAGGTGATGTTTACTGAGCCGGGCTCGCAGTCAGGTACAAGATGTGGTGTGGGTGTGCCGGGATCGGGAACGGCCCGGAGCTCTCCTCGCCCAGGAGAGGCTGCACTTCCCCTCTTGCCGGCTCTTTTATCTCTTTTCTTCCTTGACTGCTTAAATTTTTCACCTCAGCCTTTCCCTGGAGGATTTTCCAGAGCTTTTTAACATTCCTAACCCTAGCTGGGAGTGCTGAAGGGAACTGCCAGAGCCACTCAGTCCCTCAGGGAGAGAGAGAGGAGAGGGAAACCAGGGAGATGAGCAAACCTGAGGGTGCTGGGGCACGTGGGAGAGGGCTGGAACGTGACCTGGAGTATTTACTCCTTCGTGGTAGTGATGGAAGGGGGCTGGGATATAGGTCTGACGATGGAAAGAGTTTGGGATATAGGTCTGCTGCTCCCTGGGGCTGTAAATATCCATCAGGGAGAAGATCTGTCAAACAATGGGATCGTTTAGGGGAGGGAATGCTCTTCCCAGAGGCAGGAGCTCTGTTTTCTATCTGGAGAAATTAAATCTAGGTTGCTGTGGAAAGCTGCAGTGCGATGGGAGGGTGGGCAGGGTGACCTGATTTTTGGTTGCTGGGGTGGAAAGTCCGGTTTTCTCCCGAGGCAGCTCCTCCAGGATGTGATCTCTGTGCTTGGCTGCACACAGGGGTTTGTCTGGGAGGCCGGGCTTGCCCTTCCCTGCCCGGCATGTGTGCAGGACACTTTGGGCTGGGGTGTTCCCTTCCAGCCCTCCCGCCAGCAGGGCTGGGGCTGTTCCCTGGGTGTTTTCCCTGTTTCCTGTGCCCTTTCCAGCCCTTGCCTGGCTCTGGCTCCCACATTCCCCCTGGCAGGCGGGTTCCCCGTGGTGTGGGCAGGGACAGCTGCCCTCCTGACGGGTCCCTGTGGCCTTGGCAGGTGGCTGTTCCCGATCATCGGCCACATGGGGATCTGCACCTCCACCGGCGTCATCCGGGACTTCGCGGGGCCCTACTTTGTGTCTGTAAGTACATCCTGCAGCCGGGGCCCTCAGCAGAGTTCCTGCCTCCTCCCCTGCTCCCCTGCTCCCCTGCTGCTGGGCCAGCCCTGCCTTGCCCAGCTCGAAGAGCAGCTTTAGCTGTTGTGAGGATCTGGGATCCTGGCTGTGGCTCCACTGGAGCTCATTTGGGGGAGTGATAAATAATGGTGAGGAGAAGGGGGAAAAAAGCTTGTATTCCAGGCTCTAAATGAGGAGTTTAGGACTTAAATTCTCTTAATTCTGAGTAGCAGAAGTGGCTTCAGCTGCCTCAGTGTGGTTGTTTCTGTTGTGCTGCTCAGCATCAGGTGTGTGCCAGGCCTCTTAAGCTGCTGAGAGTCCAGGGGATTCTGAAAGTAAAGAGAGTTTTAATTTGGGATAATTAATGCTCCTAATAGACTGAGACATTTGCGACTGAGAGTGAACAAAATATTAACACTTAAAAAAAAAAAAGGAGGGGAACAAGGCCCTTGTAAGTAGGTGATGCCACTGTCTGTGGAGTGTAAATGTGCCCAGAGCAGGAGTATGGAAACAACGGGAATCCAAAGCCAGGCACAGCCAGGGTTGGTGTCTGGGGCAGCTGGATCACTCAGCCAGCCAACTGTGAGACCTCCAGCACCATCTCTGCCCTGAATATTGGCTTCAGCCTCCTGAGACAGCTTTCCTTTTTTTTGTAGGAAGACAACATGGCATTTGGGAAACCTGTGAAGTAAGTGCTGCTTGTTTGTATTAAACTGACCAGCTGCCCTGCAGTTCCTGGGGACAGACGTGCTGTGACATTGCTTTTCCTGGTGCTCAGCTGCCCTCATTCACCCTGGTGGCTGCTGTGTCTCTGCTTTTCAGGAAACCACATTAAATTAAATCTTTTTAGCAGCATGACAGCAACGTGGTGGTGTTAATAACCAGAGCTGTGTGGAGCCTTTGTTAGAGAAAAGGAAAAGAAAAGGCTAAACCATTCTAAGATGATGTTAACAAGTGTTCTGAGTAAACTCTGCCTGGCTGTGCTGGTGAACTGATGTCACTCCCGTCCTGCCAGTGCTTTGGGCAGGAGAGGGGCCTGGGTTTGTGTCTCTCAGGTTGGGCTTGTGTTGGGAATGGCTGGAGGTTCCTTTGGGATGTGGGAGCAGTTCGGGGCTGTGCCCCTGAGCTCTGTGATTTCTCTCTCTGGGGTACTGAGGGTGCTGAGCAGCCTTTCTGCTGCCTCTGCTTGTCTCCCAGAGCTGGGCTCTATGCACTTCAGAACTGCTGGATTTATCCAGGTCCTTCCAGCAAGTGCAGGGCCAGGAGTTGGATCTGATCCTCGTGGATCCCTTGCAACTCTGCAGACTCTGATCCCACCATCTTCCTACTGGGAGGAGCAAGTAGGGGGGAAGGTGCAGCAGTAGGACAATGCCAAGGAAACTCTTCTCATCCTTCTAGGTACTGGAAACTGGATCCCAGCAAAGTCTGTGCCACTGGTCCCAACGCCTGGGACACGGCCGTGCACGACGCCTCCGAGGAGTACAAGCACCGCATGGTACGGCTGCTGTCCTGGCTGCGAGGGAGGGAGGGAGGGGGGATCCCCCAGAGGCTCCAGGGAGTTCCCAGAGACATTCTGGATACCCCATCCCTGCAAGTGTTCAAGGCCAGGTTGGGGCAAGGGGCTTTAAAGTCCATCCAACCCCAAGCACTCCACGATTCCAGATCTCTGCAGAGGTTTGAAGGGATGCATCCCCAGTGTTTGGCTCCGTGCCCCAGGACTGGGGAACCCCAGGGACAGCATTTCTAATCCCTTTTTGTGTTCCAGCACAACCTTTGCTGTGACAACTGCCATTCCCATGTGGCTCTGGCCTTAAACTTGATGAGATACGATAACAGCACCTCGTGGAACATGGTGAAACTGTGCTTCTTCACACTCCTCTATGGGAAATACGTCAGGTGAGCTGAGGGACAGCCAGGACTCGGCAGCAGGAGGGGTTCTTTCCTTCTCCTGAGCCCTCTGCAGCATCTGCCTGGCCCATGGAGGAGGGAGAAACATCCCCCCAAGCCCTGGGTGTGTTGCTGGTGGGTGGTGCAGTTACTGCCTGTGCTCAGCAAGAGAACCAGGAGTGCTTGCTGGGTTGCACTAGATGCTGCTCCCAAAATACTGTTTCTGGCTGCTAATTTGGAGTGCCTGGAATCTGGGAAATGCTTGCTAAAGCAAATCTCACTCTGTGTTGTCTTCTGGCTGGGGTAGGTCAGAACATAAGGTCGTAGGATGGCTTCTCTCCAAGGATTACTGGTTTCCCTCCCCTCTCTTGAATCTTGTTTACGTAAAAACTGGTCTGATTTCCAGCTGCTGTGGAGCTTCCAGCTGGAGTGGGGAGGGAAACCCCGAGCTGTCTTTAAGGAAAAGGTTTTCAATCTCCATTTCAGTTCCTTGTGCCTGAAGAGGAGATTCTGGGAGGACTACCCTGCATAAAGCTCCACTTCTGTGGAGTCTTCTCTGTTCTGGAAGAGCTTCTTTTCCTGCTTTTGGGCAAGGATAGCTCCAGCTGTCTTGGTTAAATCCACTAGCAGTTGGAATAACGAGCCCTGTGGTAATGGGGTTTTATTTTTTGTGGCCTCCTGTCACCATTCCTGTCTGTGCAGGTATGAAATGGGCTTTTCTTTGACTTTATCTGAGCTGGAAGGAGACTCCAGCGCTGTTGTTTGTGATATATTTATTGTGGTTCTGATTGAGTCTCAGTTTTTAACACTGAATCTCCAGGATGGGGTGTGTGGCAGTGCCAGCAACAGGTAACAGTCAGAAGGGCATCTGTCTCCCTCTGATTTCTCCAGTTATTCTCCCATCCTTTTGTCTCTCCTGATTTCTCACATTTAAACCTTCCCCCCTTTCCCTCCTGCAGCATAGGGGGGTTTGTGAAGACCTGGCTGCCCTTTGTCCTCTTCCTGGGGGTGATTGTGACCGTGGTTCTCACCCTGCACCTGCGGTGATGGCAGCCCCGGGCCCTCCAGTGCCTGAGCACACAAAGGAAGGAACTGTGACTGATCCGGCGGGACGGGGGCGTGGCACTCCGGGAGCCTTTTCCAGGGAAGGTGGCAACCCCACCCCATCGTAGCAGCTCGTCTTCCTCTCCTGGAGCTGGCTTCTTTTCCTCCTGTTTCTGTTCTCTCGGTGGTGTCTCCCAGTGTCAGGGGTCTGGAAGCTTGTGCTCTCTCCCTTCCTGCACCTGGGCAGGTGGGAATGGGATCAGGAAAGGAGAGGGGTGGGCACCTTTGCTTTCAGTGCCCAGAAAAGCCTCAAGGCAAACTCTGCCTCCTGCAGTGGCACAAGCAGATACACCTTGGGAGGGTCTCTCTGATCACCTGCTTTCCTCCTCCTCACCAGACTCTTCCTCAGATTCCCCAGGTCTCCAGTTAGGAGTTGCTGTTTTCCCTGTGGCACATCTCTCCAGCAGCACACATTCCAGAGGGGGAGTGTGGGGTTCTTCCCAGGAGGATGGGGTGCCCAGCACTCAGCAATGGCCCCCCAGCAGTGGCAGGAGGGTGTTGGGGTGGGACACTCCTCAGGGATGCTCTGGGGCAGGGCCAGCTCCCCTCGTCCTGCTGGTGAGCCTGGGAAGGCAGGAAAGCTGAAGGGCTGGCTTGGGAATGGCTCATGGCAGGGTGCACCCCTTCAGAGCCTGCTGCAGCTTTGGGAGCAGCTCTTTACCCCTTTTAGCTTGTGCCAGAGAAAACATCACTTCCCTGCTTCTCCTTGGGCTCTCAGTTGCTGAATCTGGCTCTGCAGTCCTCAGGAGCCACTTGTTTCCCTTTGATCCCCGTGCTCTGTGTGGGGCAGAGGCTGAGCCTGGGGCTGGAAAACCTCTGTGGGAGCAGCACCTGAGCTTAGAGCTGAAACGAGGAAGTGAAGGGATGGGAAATTGCCCGTCTGGCTGGGCTTTGGAGAGCACGCCTGGGCACAGGTGCTGTGCAGGGGTTGCTGTGAGGAGCACAGCTCGGGCAGGATGGGCTGTGGGAGGGGGGTTGTTCCTGAGTGCCAGGCACGAAGGGGGTTTAGATGTGACCTGGAACCCCTTCTACAACTGGGTCTGCCCTGCAGGTGCTGATTTTGGAGGGCTCTGAGCCAGGGGTAGTTCTAAAACCAAGCCTGGCTGAAGGGTCATGTGCAGCTCAGTAGGTCCCTGCTGGCTGCAGAGGGGGGAGAAGAGCTTTCCCACTCACACCTGGAAAACCAGCTCATTACTCCAGTACCTGACAGATTCCAAGGAATCCATTTCAAGCAGGGCTTGTGGCCAGCAGGAAAGCTTTTCTGCCATGTCTGCAGCTTCCTCTGGCTGCAGAGCCCACTCACTGTCAACCTGCTGGTTTCCAGACCCCTCCCCACGTGCCTCTCCCGCTTCCCCGACTCCTCCAGCCCTTAGCGGGGGTTTGGACCCTCCTCCTGGGCTGGTTTCTGTGTTTTCTCCTTCTCCCCAGTCACTTTTAAATCTCCCCGTATGCCTCCTGCTCATTATTGTCCCTCTGTCACCCCATTGTGGCCTCCCCCATCCACCCGGAGCTGCAGCATTGCAGCGTCTGCTCTGAGCAGCCGCGCGTGGGGAGCGCGGGGCGGAGGGTGCCGGGCCTGGGGCTGCTGAAACGCCGCAATCCTGATCAAAGAGAACCGGGATGAAAGCACGGAGTGTTCCGAGCTCTGTTCTCCGCCCGGGAGCCACTGCCTCGCGTGCCCAGGGTGAGCCAGCCGGCTGGGAGAGGGGAATGCTTTCCCTGTGTGCAGATTCCAGTGGGATTCCTTGGAGTGCCCGGCCGCGGGGCTGGATCCACCCTCAGCAATAACCTCGAGCCCCTCGGCCCGTCCCGTCCGTGTTTTATCCACGAGCTCTACAAGAATTGCCAAAGCTGAGACTTCGGGGTGTCAGGGGGCCCCTGGACTGCCAAAACCCCTCTGTAAAATTCCCTCTCGTTTTTTCCCGATGCTTTTTACCAGAGCAGAGTTTGGAATGGCGAGGGCGAGCCCCCTTCCCTCATCCTTTGTTCCCTTCATCTCTGCGGGGCGCTGGATTTCTTTGTAAATATTTAAACTCTGCTTCTGTGGTTTCATAATCCCGACGGCAGGGAAATAAACTGATTTCTGTGGATATATCCAAGTGCTGCTTCTCTTCCCTCCTCCCAGCCCTCAGCCGAGAGCGGGGTTGGGGTCGCGATCTCCCCTGCCCCAAAGGAGCCGGATCCTGAAGCTCCCACACCTTTGGCTTTATGAACTCGCCCTTTTCCCTGCTCCGGGGAAAACTCACAACCCTCCTGCTGGGAAGGAGGTTTTGGGGGGCAGGAAAATTCCCCACTCCTGCAGTGCAGAAAGAATTTGTGGGATTTGATGCCGGGTCTCTATGCCGGGGCAGGGTCAGCCAAATGTTCTAGGGTGGAAGATGCATTTTCCAAGGCTGATTCCCTTCAGCTGTGAACAGCTTCCCTTTTGTCTCTCCAGTGTCCTTTTTTCCGGGAGGCACTGCTTTCCCAGCTCCTTTCCCTCCCCAGCCCAGAGCCCCCCATCTTCCCTGGGGAGGGGACGCCTGTCCTGGCCCTGGGGCTGCCAGAAGCGAAGAGCCAGACTCATTTTCCGCTCTCCCAGCAGGATCTGCTGCCTGAACTGGGAGCAGGGAAAGCTGTGCCTGCTGACTGCAGATGCAGCCACTGACTTTCTGTTCCGTCTGATATCCAGAGGCTGGAGCTGTGCGGGGGAGTACATCAGCCTTAAAATTAGGTTGTGTCCGAGGCCAGGGGATTTCATGGTGCAGCCATTTTATGGAAAACCACCTGGATCCTCCTGCTCAGCCCCTCCAGGCAAGCAGCCTCAGCTCCTGCGGGATGGCGAGCAGCTCGGAGGGCTTTATCCCTCACACATCTGTGCCTGGAAGCTGAGTTGAGGATGCCAAAATCCCCCCGGGGTCCCTCCTCGCCTCCCGAGCCTGGCAGGATTTTCCAAACCATCTCCTGCTGCCGGGAGCTGCAGGGAATCTGAGGTGGGATGTGTGGGGGCTGAGCCGCGTGCTTCGGGTCACGGAATGCGGGGGTTCCGGGGGAGCAGCTGCTCTGGGTGTGCCCCGGCGGTCCCGCTCAGAGCCCCGGCCGCTCCCCGAGCCCTGCCCAGGGCATGAGGCTGCTGTGCGAGCCCTGCTCCCCTCCTGTCCCTCCGCAGGCTCTCAGCGCGGCCAGCCCAGCCCCGGGAGCCAGGAGTGCTGCGGAATGGAATGTCAGGATCCGTCCCAGCTGCCACACGGCCCGAGCCCTCATCCCGGCGTGACCCCGCTGCTTCCCCACAGCCCCGTCCCCGCCGGGGGTGGCCGAGTGGGACCGAGCCCCGCCTGGCACCACCGTGGGGAGCAGGGCTGGGGGTGCCCGAGCTCCCTCCCCGCGGGGAGCCGGGAATGTCACTGCTGGGGAGCCGGGAATGTCACACCGGGGAGCCGCCTTTGAAGTGGGGTCATTTTACAGCAGCTGGCCGGAGGGGAGGGGTCTCGGGGGTCACCCCCTTTGGGGGGTGCATCAAAGGGCTCTCCCAGCAGCAATACCCCGTTGCACTGGGGCGCACTGGGAGCTTTGGAAGCTGCCGGGGGCTGTGGTGCCTCCCAGGCCGTGGATCCCCTCCTGTCCTCACGCCGTTGTTTCCCAGGCAGGGGAGGGGAAGGGGGTGTAAAACCCAGCACCGACCTCCCAGCCAGGCCTTGAATGTCATTCCCAGCCAGAGCCACAGCTGGAAATGCCTCGAGGTCCCTGCTCTGCTGTGGGCCTTTGAAATAAAAAATTAAAAAGTGGGTGCAAGCAAAGGGCCCCGCAGCCCGTGGGAGTTGGGATCTGTCACCACGAGAGCCGGGGTCCATCCCTGTGGGAGCTGGGGTCTGTCCTAGGGGCATCTGGCACCATTCCTGTGTGTCCAGGGAATGCCTGAGTGCCACATCAAAGGCTCTGGGAGGCAAGAGGGCACGGGAAGCTGCGACCCCAGGAGAGGAATGGGGCCGGGTGGCCCCATGGCTTTGGGGGGACACGTAGCAGTGCCAAAGCCTCGCTGTGCTGCAGGGGCTTCCCCACGCCCCAAAATCCACTGCTGGGTCTCCGCCCATGCTGCAGCTCGTGCTGCTGCCTCAGTTTCCCCCCAGGAGAACCAGACTTGGCTGCACCTCCCGGAGCCGAGGAGCAGGTCCTGGAAGGGGAGAAGGGCTGGGAGCCGGCCGGGACTTGCTGCTCGCAACGCTGGCTCGGGGCTGCCCACGCGGCGCCGAAATGAGACAGAACCTGCTCGGTCGGGGGCTGCTCCTCCGATGCTGCTGCAAGGAAAACCATCCCCGAGGGCTGCCCCGGCACCTGACTCAGCTGTGCTGGTGGCCGGGGTGTCCCTGGGTGCCACCGGCTGCCACTGCGTTGGTGCAGCCTCCATCCCCACCACCCGAGGCAGCGGCTGTGGCTGAGACCCGGCAAACTCGCTGCAGCCCTGGGTCACCAGCGATGGGGTGGGACACACTGCAGGATGTGTCCCACTCCTCCCCACGCCCGTCTCTATCCCATGGATGTTCCTTGCTCTGGATGGTGCAGAAACAAAGGGTCCAGGATGCCCAGAAAGGGCTCGGTGCCTGCCCGGGGTGACCCAGAGCTGAGCCCACGAGAAGCCCTGGGGGGACTCAGCTGTCCTCACACCATTGCTCCCCTGCCGAGCCCTGGCTGCATTCCCGCTGCAGGGGTCCCATCCCTCCGGGACCCCCTCCCCACCAGAGCTGAGCAGTGAGGGCCCTGCAAGGGCAGAAAGAGGAGGGTGGCCCACGGACAGGCACACGAAGCCACTGCTGAAGCCTCATTTCCTGAGAAACCAGGCTAAAAATAATCCCCTTTTCTTGCGGTCCTGAGCTCGGTAAGTGCTGCCATCTCGCATTAAAGCTGGGGGGCAGCCTGACCCCCACCCCCAGCCAATTGCTCTCCCTCTGGCATCGAGGGAAACTGAGGCACAGGTCCCGCTGTGGTGCCCCTGCCCGGGGTTTATCCCTGCCTGGCACTGCTGGCCCGATCCTGCGTGGGGCTGAGCAGCCGGGATGGTCCTGGGTGGTCAGGATCCCCGGCCATCCAGAGCAAGATGGGATTGTTCCCGACAGGATGGGGGCTGTGGGGCTGGATATATCCGTGGGGCAGGGAATGTGGGGCTGGGGGAGCCGTGGGGTGAGGAGGGGGCTGGGGCGGTCCCATGGGAAGGAGCCATGGGCTTGGAACGCGTTCTGGGCTGGGGCCATGGGGCCGAGGACAGCCTGGGGGATCGGGATCCTGCAGCGCCCCAGGGACCCGACCGTGCTCCACACTGGGCTTTTGGGGTGGGGGTCTTCAGGGTGCTGCAGGGGGCAGAGGTACTGCTCTCCCCGTGCCCAGCACAGACCAGTCCCCCCAGCTCCCCCAGTGCAGCCCAGGTGCTCACTCCGGAACCCCAGAACCACATCCTGCCCCCAACCCCCGGTGTGACACCAGGGTGGGACATCTCCCACCCCATCCCCTTTCCCACCAGGCTTGGGCTCCCCCTGTCCCGGGGCGCATCCTCGCTGCGCCACCCCTTCCCAGGCGCCTGACGCCTCCCAGTTCAGCCCAGTTCAGTCCCGTCCGGCGGGTGCTGCTGGCTCCAGTCCCTGCTTTCGTGCCGCCGGGCGCGGAGGCGCTCGCAGGGCTGCGGTTGAGTCACCCCGGGCACTGCACCCAGCCAGGGCCGGGGCCGGGGGCTCCGCGCACCCACCAGGGTCCCCGTGGGGTGCTGGGGGGGTGACGAGCCACGGAGACCCCACCACTTGGGCAGGTAAGAGGGGCGTGGGGCCGAGCCCACTGCGGGGGGGCTGCACCGGCACCCGGGGGGAGGAGGGGGTGTGCTCCGGCTCCTCTCGCCCCACTTGGGGGGCTGCACACCCCCCCTCCGCTCTGCTCCCCACTGAGAAGGGTGGGCTGGGGGCTCCGGGCTCATTTGAGGGGTGATTTTTCTTGTCCCCACGCTGTGACGGGGGCCTGGGGCTGGCCGGGGTCTGAGACCCCCGTGGTGGGGTCCCTGGTGCTGGGAGGACGCGAGGCTGTCCCGGGTGTCGGGCGACCCTGGGCTGTGCTGGAGGCGACGGGGACCTGCCGGTGCCTGGGGGCTGCGGGGGTCACCCGGGAGGGGCTGGGGGTGGGTGCATTTTGGGGAGGGGGCGTGGGGGGTGTTTCAGGCCTTCCGGACCCCCCCTCCTCCATCTTGTCGGGCTGCCTGCAGTGACAAAAGAGGGACGTGCACCCCCAGTTGTGGCTTGCTGGGGGGGTT
>WEKY01036666.1:120601-155919 GCA_013390045.1 Picathartes gymnocephalus
AAAAAAAAAAAAAAAAAAAAAAAAAAAAAAAAAAAAAAAAAAAAATCCAAGTTCCAGCTTTAACTGATGTTTCCATGAGACCTCACTCCTTGGTTTTAGCTCTCTTGCACTGTTTCTTTTGGCCTACACCTCCAGAACAAAGGAAAGCTTCTAGGGATGGCAGGAATGCTGTCCTCCATCCCATCTCCCAGGCTGACAAGAACATGAGCCACCTCACCTCCATCAGAGGCCAGGGGGCACGTTGGGGCTTGGAGCAGCCTCCTGGCTCCAGAGCTGCTGCCATCACCCCTCCTTGCCAAGGTCAGGCTCGTGACATGCCAGGCAGGGATCAGGGATGTCTGCTGGGATAAACTCCACAAGGAGGGCGGGGGTGCCAGGAAAGCATATGCTGCTCTGAGCACCTGCTGGGAAAGGATCTCCTCCCTGGATTCCACAGCTCGGAGCTGGAGTGCAGCAGCCACGTCTCAGAGCTCGCCGTGGGCAGTGAAGGGGAAGACGTGGGAGCTCAACGTGCCCTTATGGAAAACACCAATGCATGAGGGACTGAATCTCCCATAGTGGAGGCTCTGTTCATCCCAGAGGACTCCACTGCCCGTGTGACAGTGTGGCATCCTGTTTAATGGAAGCCCCAAACTGACACCTCCTTCCATGGCAAGACAGAAAAATAAAGTACATTTGCCACAAAAACATCACCGTTTTTAACAGTGCTGATCCAAAACAGACTCCTGGAGATCAAATCTACCTCCCAGGGTTCCATAAAAACAACCATCAAAACAAAACCAGAGAGGGGAGATCTGTGCGGCTGGTCAGAGATTTAAGCAACTGCATAAGGCAATGAGAGCTTCATCTGAGAGCTCATGTCTGCTCTGCCCAAGAGGCACAGGCTGCAGAGTGCAGTGCTGGGTCTCTCTGACACATCAGAAGAGTCTTTGCTGCAGCACTGCTGCCTTTGGATAAGATGGAGAGAAGCCAAGCAGCCCTGTCTATCAGACAGACTTTGTCTTGTTCCTCTTGACTCTGTTTTAATGTCTTTCAAAAAAAAAGAAAAAGTCCGCTCTTGTTTCGTGCTTTGCGTCTTGAGCCGCTGTTGGACCATAACTCTCATCTCTGGAGGTGCCTGGGAGTCACCATCTCATTCAATCCAAAGTAAATGACCTGAACTTGCACCCAAGTCTCTGGGAAGAAGGCAGCTGCTGTGCTCAAGTCCTTGAAATTTAAATACATCTCCATCTCCAGTGCGCTTCTCCCAGATCAGAGCAAAAGAGGTTAAAGAAGCTGTTCTTTGCAAAGCTCTGTCATGGAATATCCCGAGTTGGAAGGGACTCACAAAAATCATCATGTTCAACCCCTGGCCCTGCACAGGACACCCCCAAGAACTCCACGATGTGGCTGAGAGCATTGTCCACATGGAACACAAGGAACAAAAGTCCATGCTATGGAACAACTGCAGCGGAGCCAAACCATTCACGGGGACACTGCTGTGCAATAAGTCTGCTCTAGTTCTCCCCTTCCACCTGAGAATGCTGATGGTGGCTGGGATTCATGGAGAGCTGTGCTGCCTGTGCCTCTGTCCCTGCCTGCAGTTGCACTTCCCTTCCAGACAGGAGCATTCTGCTTCCCATACAACACCCATTAGGAAGTTCTGCTGAACTATCTCAGCCTGTCTCATGTCATCCTTTTACACCACCTACTACTCCTTGGTGACAGAAGGGATCCCGTAGGCTTACCTAAATTCCACCGGGGGTGGAGGCAGGCTGTCATCTGGGAATGAGGGAGGTGGTGGCACAATAGAGTCAGTCTGTGGCGGTGGTGGGTAGCAGTTCCCATCCATGCTTTCGTTGGAGCCGATGCTGCCGTTCTGATACACCATGTTGGAGGGGTACCTGGGGAAAGCAAGAGGAAGTTTGTTTAAAGAGCTCAAGGCAATGTCTAAAGCTCATTTTTCCCCCAGAGAGTTGTTCAGAGATGTTGGCTGCCCCATCACTGGAAGTGTCCAAGGCCAGGTTGGATGGGGTCTAGTGGAAGGTGTCCCTGCCCATGAGAACTGGATGGCCTTTAAGGCCCTTTCCAACCCAAATCAGTCCATGATTTTATATCATTTAAAAAAACCCCTTTATTTCTCAAAGACTCCTATATGGAGAGCCACATACACCTGTCTGTGTTTGCTGTACATAATTCCTTGGCTAAAATTTGCTAAGGTGCTGCCCTGTTTATTGCTGCCACACACCAGAACAGCAGGAGTATATATTTTAATAAACAAGCAAACACCCGAATAAATGCATTTTTCTTAACATTTGATTTTGCAAAAACACTTAAGACTGTTTTGGCCGACTTGGACTTAAAGAATTTGCAGTTACACTGAGTATCATCAGTAGCAAAAACAGGAGATACTCAAAGATGCCAAAAAATAAGCTTGAGAACAGAATCAAAATGGAAACCACAGTGCCATTAAAACAAGTATTCAAAGCTGGAATAGTACTGAAAAGAGACTCTCACACTTTCAGTGGACTCATTTCACTGTGGGGAGGGACAACCACCCCATTTTTGGGGGCTCTGGACCCCGAGTAAATCCAAATGCAAGAACTCACATGAGAAAAGAGAGGAGCAAGAAAATGGTGCTGTTGTGCTGCTCGATTCCTCTGCTAGAAACCAAACCTGTTCTCCTATTAAACTAAAGCAAGTTTTATTTTTAGCTGGAGAGTGCGATTTAAAGAGAGATTTTTTTCTTATATGAAAGGAAGCTGCAAGGAAGAAGAGCATTCTGGGGAATTCGGTCTGCTTCCAGCCTTGCTGGTGTCAAAAGTTAAATGAATTCCCAAGCCAGAAGTGCTAAAGAGAGATCTGTAGCTTGAAATACTTGGATGGGGACAGCCCCCGCTTCAGCTTGAGGGTGTGAAGAGCCATTTGTGAAATGTAACAAAGCCATCACACAATGGCACCGAGATGCCACCCTCAGCTGTGTGTGAGGGAAGGGCACCGCCGTGGGGCAGAGCCAAAGCTCCCAACACCTCTGTGCCCACAGGCAGTGAGAGCAGCCAGAGCCGTTCCTGCCACCTTGTTCCAACCGTGCAGCTCCCTGATTTATTTGGCAAATTTTAAATCAGCAGATGGATTTACTTCAGAGAATCTGATTAGTGGCAGTATC
Source organism: Picathartes gymnocephalus (assembly GCA_013390045.1). Taxonomy (NCBI): domain Eukaryota; kingdom Metazoa; phylum Chordata; class Aves; order Passeriformes; family Picathartidae; genus Picathartes; species Picathartes gymnocephalus. Next base: position 123,747 of record WEKY01036666.1, read on the forward strand.
GATCGTGGATCCGGAGGAGCTGCAGCGCAGGGTGAACTGCATCCCAATCGCCCAGCCCAGACCTGCTTACCCAGCAGGACCATGCTTGTCCTTTGACTCGACAAATTCTTGTCCCATTTTCAGCTTCTCCCACTCCTCTTTCCGGGTTTTGATTTTCCGTGGATTCACATTTCCTCGGTTCGGATTCTCCTTTTTCTCTTTCTAAGGGGAGGAATCAAACACAAGCTTTATTTTGCTTTAAATTCACTGCGAATAGAGAAGGACAGGACAGACTTGGAGCAGTTACAACAAGACACGTTCTCAAAGAGGATTTTTAATTTACGTTCCTGATTGCTGCACTCTCCAAAGATCTTCCACATAAAAAAGCTGGAGCACAGACAACATAAAAAATGCCAGACAACATCAGGTTGCCCAGTGCAGGCCAGACACGATGCCATCATCACCCCCTGGCATAAGCAGCTTGAGGGCAGAGTAAAAGCTCAGTTTCCCACATTAATTCAGGTTTTGGCCCACAGAGAACTGGGCTTTAGATGGCCTCACTCAGAATTTTAACACAGCCTAAATCTCTCCTTTGTTATTTTTCACTGAAGAATCACAATCTGTTTTCATGCTTAATACTCCAGTTGCTCAAAAGCTAAATAAAGTATGTTAAGACTACAACTCTTAAGCTATGATATAATTTAACATTGAGGCCCAAAGACAGTGATATTTGGAAAAACCAATTAGAGGTATCTTTGTTCTCTTTTTTTAATTAACAAGGATGTGGGTAAACCAAATAAAAACTTCACTGAATTGATCCCTCAGGAGTCCAAAAGTGCAAACCTGAATTTTGGATAGCAAATTTGGAGTCCAAAATTTATTAACACTTCGCACTTCCTGTTCTTCCCTTCCTCACCCTATGTTTCCGCTTTTCCTTCATGATATCCTTGGTGTCCTGAAGCATTTTCTCCCTCCAAAGGTCGAAGAAATATGAAGGATCTGTGTAGAATTTAAGAGCCTCTTTGCCATCATCCCTGGAACAGGGAGAAGAAAAAAAACCACACAGACAAGGATCAAGTCACACATTTCTCTGAAAGAAACACAAGGCACAATCTCAGACAACAGTTTAAAAGTGCAGTGAGATGGTCTCAAATGCTGTTCTTGCCTCTGCCCCCCATTTCAGAACAGGAAGAGACCCCCATCTCAGCCACCCAGCTCTCCCACATCCCACTCCTTCTGCCCTCACACAAACCCTCCATTACTCAGCACCTGAAGAGCTCAGCTGCTCTGAACAATCACCAGGAGAGCAGCAGGTCTCTCACTTCAAATCCCTTTTGTTTGTGCTGTATTTTCGTGTGAAAAAACCTCCTCCTCCAGCTCAGGAACCCTAAATCAGACCAGCAGCGTCCTTGAAGCTCCTGAGTGAGTGCACACAGACTCCCTCTCCTCCCACTTTGCAGTGCAGCCGCGTCTGGCAGGAGACAGCTGCCTCCAGCTATCTGTAATTACTTTTTACCTGCTCAGAAGATATTTATGGATGTGGGATAAGTCTCTGGATTCTGACCCCCTCTACTTCTACTACCTACAAGATGGAATCAGAGCGGGACTGCTCAGAACTGGTGACATAGCCAGTGTAGGTCCCACCAGATGTCTCAGACCAGGCACTGGAAGCCACAGGAGGCATCACCAGGAGCCTGCTCCTGGTGAATGCTCTGCATCTGGCACTGCAGCTCTTTGGAAAGGAGCCACAGGGCTACAGAGGAGCACAAGAAAAATGCCTCATCTGCAGCACACCCAGCATGGTTCTGCAGTGCCAGCCACGCCTGGCCCCAAGGCACTCACAAAAGTGACAGCAGAAAACCAAAGAGATCATTTTCTAGCTACGTTCATTTGTATGACCTCAAAAGTACTTTCACATAATCCAAAGGATGGAGATTTCCTGGTAGATTTGTTTAGCAACTCAATTTCCCAGTGGAAACAGATGCTTCAGTTCATCACAGGATGGGAAAGGTCCTCCCTGGCAGGTTGAGAGGAAGAGGTTCTTCTCTGCAAGGGAACAAGAAGGTATTGCAGCCCTACCTGTAAGGTGAGAGGATGTTGAGAGGTGGAGGGGTATTGCAGGTCCTGTAGGTTTCGAGGACAGGCACAGGGAGAGAATCTCTGTCAAAGAGCTTCTGGTCCTGAGTGGTGGAGCTTTTGAAGGCCTTCCTGGTGTTAATGCCTTGCAAGGAGACTGTAAAGAAGAGAAGAGAGCAAGTGAAGAACACCTGACCCAGGCCAACAACATTGAAGCCCAAGCAGTGAACATCTGATTTCAGTTGGAGTCCTTGGCATGCTTTGCATTTATCAAGGTCAGGCTTCTTTTCCCACAGATCCCTTGGGAAACTCATCAAATCTCCAGCGTGCTGCCAAGATCTGCTGCTCCATCACCATGGCTCTCCCTCGAGCTCCCATGGGCTTTGGAACCTCTGTGACCAGCTCAAGCAGCTCATCCACTGCCACCCAGCTGCTGGGGAGTGAGTTCCCACATGGAGAGTCACTGAAGAGCAAAACTGGACCTGGCCAAAAAGGCTGTCCACAAGTGCTCTACTGGGAGGCAGGGAAACAGAACCTCTCAGCTCCAGAGAACACATTCCAACACCCATGGCAGTGTCACGTTGGGTTTGTAGTGCTGAACCAACCGTGCTGACTCAACCAGAACCTTCACCATGCTTGGCCTGTGCTCACTCCATTACCTTCCTCCTCTTTGGGATCCAGCTGAGTGACTTTGACTTGCAAGCGGTCAACTCTCTCGACAAGAATGCTCACCCGAGAGGCAAAGGTGTTGGCTTGAGTAAACAACTCTCCAAATATGTCTTCTGCAGATTTACCTGCAATATTAAAGTGTCCACATTACCCTTATGAACCACATCAGACCATACTCAGTCTCCCAGCTTGTTTTCTTGAAGAAAGAAGAAAGAACCAATCATTCTTCTTTTCAAGTTTGTCAGGGTTGAGTTTAACATCCAGGAAGAAAGTGCTTTTATTCCAAAACTTGACATTTCCAAGGGATCTTCAAGCAATAAGGAAACAATTGAGACATACTTTAAAGTCTATTAAAGTAACAAACTAAAGAGGGCTGACAATACTACACTGGTCTGAATGTGGATGGATCTGAAGGTCCTTTAAGATTCTCTGCTGTTCTGTTTATTAGACAAGGAAATACAGTTAGATTTTTATTGCTCTGGAGAATCTCAAAGGCTCCCAGTCTCCAGCAGGCCTGCCTCCAGGGGAGCTGCCACATATTTACAAGCTCAAAGCACTCTGGAAGTAGAGAGCAGACCCAGTCCTGGATCCCAAAGCTGGAGCTGTAACCGCAGCTGACAGCACTGACCCCGCTGTTCCTTCAGGTGGCAGTGTCTGAAAAATTGATGCATTCGCATTGACTCTAAATCAAAACCAAAGGGGAACTTCTCAATCAGGGACATTCTCTCTGGAACAGCCTGGACTACCCAGTGGGCTGCTATGACAAGCGCCATCCATGGTTTGGGCCATGAGAGCACCTGGGGCTCAGATCAGGAGCTGCACCACTTACAGGAGTAACAAACACATGGCCCCGTCCTTAGGAGTTTAAAACCTACAGTGCAACAAGAGATGGCCACAGGCAGACAGAGGTGGGAGACCTGGAAGAAACCCAAGAACTTCCAATGAGTCCTGTCTTTTTGCTCTGCTCCCAGGCACAACCCAAGACAGGGAGCCCCAACCTTGGTGAGGACAGTGCGGAGCAGAGCAGACTTGGCACCGAGCACAGACATGGGCCCGTGGTGTTCCCACTGATGGGAAACATTTCCAGCCACGGCTGCTGAGTACAAGGCTGCTCCCAATAAGCAGTCTGGTTTTGAAGTGCATCATCATATGGTCAACAGTTTGTTCTGGAATCTGTTACCCCTAAAGATCCTTTCCGACATTCAGGAAAGAAAAAACAGTTGGAAGTCTAATTTCAACAGCGATTTTGGAAAATGTGGTTGTCTACAGAGTCAGAGAGACAAAGCACCCCTTGCACAGGGCAAGGTGAGGGCATCCCCCAAAGCCCAGCTGCACAAACACTCCCAGTTATCTAACCCGACATATCAACTCCTTGTTCCTGCTCCCAGGAGATCTCCTTACACTGCCAAGCACGGGGAACGAGCCAGGTTAAAATTCAACCTTCTCCACCCCTTTTGGTGGCAATGCCAGGTCCAAGTGTTTGTAGAAAGCGAATGCTGAAGGTTAACTTCAACTGACCTCTTCCTTCCACCCTCCCAGACAATGCAGACTCCACATATGCTCAATTAACAAACATAAACTCATGAGAAGGATTTTATGTTTGGAGATCTAAGGGCCAGGTAGCTCTTGTTGAAGCCATGTTTCATGAAGCACTCTCCATGTTCAACATCAGCACAGACCAGCTCTCCTATTTGACCAAAGAGAGCAAAAATTTATCTGTGGGAAAATGCGAAAGCTTCCAGCAACAGCTCAAAAAAAGGAAAGTTGCAATTTCGTTTCTACTTTCACAAGAAGTGAAAAACGTTTCTTAATTTCACAAGGAACTGCAACAAGTACTAGGGGAAAATTAGGTCTTTGGTTTGCAAAGCATATTTCAAGTATAAAATAACATATAACAGCATCTTCTATACTGGTTTTGACCCTGGAGGCAGAAGAAGGGATAGTCTGTGTTCCCTGGCCTGTGTAAGTGCACCTGGAGTTATCACCCAGCATCTCACACGTCGCCTGTGCCTCACGAACACTTTTAGATGGGGCAAGACAGAGATTAATTTTTTAGTTTAGTTACTTTGACTACAAAAGTGCAGCTTACAATCAGAATTATCTTTGTCATGCACTGGCAGGAAGACAGACAGCATGATTTAATATGTCCTTCCATCTTTAGCTTGTGGATTCTATAAAATCACACAAAACCGCGCAGTTGACTTATACAAAGTGCTCCCAGCTGCGATAGTAACGAAGGGTAAACTCACTGGAATATGAAAGTTTGACAAGATTTATGTTTGCATCTTTGTAAAGAGACTGTGGTGCACCAGGCATGGCTGATTATTCACTTGACAGGGCTGTCACAGCCTACTGAACCTGTTCTATGTTCCTGTAATAGTCAAGGTACAAGGAGAGAGAGAATTTGTTTTTCGGAGGAGAGAGGAAAGGGCGGGGGGCAGGAGTTTGGTCATTTGGTGTGAGTGTAGTCTAAACATTGCTTTATTTAAAATACTGCTGACCCTGGGGAAGTGGATGGTGCTCAGCATTTCCTTCCCACCTGCCTTGCTCTCCTCTCACACCAAGTGTCAGCAGGAGGCACCTCTCCTCAGCTTCCCCCCAGGTACCTGTGACTGGTCCAGCAGCTCACACTCTCCCCAGATCCCCCATCCCAGCTCCCAGCACTTCAGAAGCAGAGAAGCTTTGAATACTTTTGTGAAGAAGGTCTAAACCTGTGGGATCTGGCCAGGGCTGTCACACTAACCCACAGCGTGTCTCCGAACAGGGATGAGCTTTCCCTGCAGCTGGGCTTGCACAGCTTTACTGCCTCCTTCCTCACCATTTCACATGCACGAGATGGATTTCACTCACACTCCACAACCATCTTGGCTACCAGACCTAACAAATGAACAACGAGGGCCAGTTGAATGCGAGCAGAGAGCCTGGTCTCGCCTGTGCAGTGACATTTCTCCAACCCAACAGAATGTGACACTGACTGGCAGCAAATACGGGCCCAGATTTCAGTGACAGCCATGGTTTGCACTGCTGGAAAGAGGCTGCACCCAAACTTTGCCTGCCACATGGCGGAAGACAAGGGCTTGCTTTGCAGAGCAAGCAGAAGGGCTTGCAAACACCCCAGAGAAGCTAAACAATAGATTAATTTGATTATCAAAGTCTTGCTTCAAGGACAAAGGTGGTTAATCAGAACCCAGAGCATTTTAACAGGGTATGGAGTCATCCCAGAGAGACCACAATTAACTGTTCCTTTCTCCTATGGCATGTAGGCCTGTGTTTTCCCTCCAGCTTTTCCAAGGCTACGGGTCAGCCCACTGGAGAGCTGAGCCAGGCACTGCTCCAGCTCACGCTGCCATTTGAGTGAGCAGCCCCAAACCACCGACGTTCTGGAGGCACCACTTGGCTCAGATGGGCCTTTGGGTCTCACAACACAACAAACAGCAGAAGGGGCAAACAGGAGCTTCTGTGTGGGGGCTTTAATTATCTTCCATTAAAAATAAGACTACTGACATGGTGTAGATTCAACAGAGTCAAGCTCCATTTAGTAGCACATGCAATTTCAGGCACATTCTCTGACACAAGATCCTGCCTGCTCCGAGAGCCTCCCATTTTACAAGCCTGAGTTGCGCTCCATCCTTCCATCTGCAGTTTCACTGCAGCCTCTCACATGCACACACACATACACACACCCCCCTCCCCATTTTCTCTTAGATAGGAAGGCAGTGGGACCAGGGATATGAAATTAGCATCAGATTTCTTTAGGAAAACATTTTAGCATTACCCAGGGAAGGCAGATGGGGGAGAAATAGGAACACGAGAGTAGAAAGGGAGCTAAATAAAGAGCAGTAGCGACTCCTGAGGGCAACGCGCAGGCTCGCCATGGTACTCACTCAGGCTGCCCAGCTGTCGAATGACATTTGCCAGGGTGATGTTGGTCACGCATTCCAGCTCGCTCGGAACGCTAGGCAACGTCTGACGGCACAGGTGCCTTGGCTCAATGTTCCTCGTTACTAACGGCATGGTGGACCTGCTTCAGGCACTGTTCTGAAAGATGAAAAACAACCCAAAAAAGAAACAGGAAAGGATTACTCAACCGCAAATTCCAGGCACACCAGAGCCATGGTGTTCGTTTTTCCTGCTCTCAAATGGCTTTATTTATAAGCCTTCTTTCCCCGCCTCCCCACCCTGAGAAAACTGGTTCATCAGAAATAAAGATCCTCCTGTTCTCTGACTTGCAGTGACAGCAGAGCCCCACCAGCCCAGGTACAGAGGCAGAGATGGAGAACTCCACATCTTCGCCCGCACTGCCAGTGCTGCTGGCAACGCTGCAGCCGTTGTTCCCTTCCTTCCCGCCTGCTGCCCGGACACCGCGCCTGGCATGACTCCTACGAGCTCCTCTTCGGAAACATTTCAAACTTGCAATCAATAGTTGCTTAAACCGAGGAGATGAAGACAGGAGATGTTATTATACAAAAAAGAAAGCACAGAACAGCTTCTCCCAGCACGCCAGAGCACGCGTGGTGCCTCCCTCCTGGAGCAGCACACAGGGCTCTCCTGGAACAACAGGAAGAGCTTGCAGCTGACCAGGAAACTTTCTGATGACTGTTCCTTATCCTGCAGGCTGCACCCCTCTTCCCTTGGGAAATCCCCTGGGGATGAGGTTTACACTGGACCATTGTTTTCGTGTTAGAGCAGTTTAAGGTTGAGGGAGCTCTGATCAGGATGCAGGACTGGAGTGTGCTCAGAAACAAGTCAGGGTGGACTGTACAACAGGCAGGACAAACTTCCAGTTCTTTAAAAAACTAATAAAATAAAAAACCTGAAGAAAACCCAAGTGTCTGGAAGTTATGCTTTGAACAGAAAACACTTTTATGTGCAGGTCAGTGCCTTGAACTAACAAAAATCTCCTTTGCTAACAGACCCAAACGTTGAAGCATCAAACAGCTCCCTCCCTCAGAGGGAGAAGGAAACCTGGGTGACCAGCTCACTACACAGAGCATCATACATGTCTGAAATCTTTAGGACTAAGTGAAAGCAAATACATCCCAAGTTCTTGATTAATTTAAAAGGGGAAAGAATCACTTTTCTAGGTCAGCTGAGGAACAACCCAAGAGAAGCAGGCAGCTCCCATGTGATAGGCATGCGGATCTGCTCGGGCTGGGTGTAAAAATAAAACAGGAAGAGAACAGCTTGGGGAACATGGCTTCCTGTCACCACCAGCAAAAACCCAAGAACCATAAAAAATCAGCTGTTTGCTCTTGACTTTGAGCCACCCTTTGATAGTCTCTGTGGCAGCTGGCAGCTTATCTTTGAGGTCCAGGAGTCCTTCCTGGATGCTTTTCTATCAGGGTGTTAAGAGGAAGAAGTGGGCATTATCCCTCCTAATTACCTCACAAGCCAGATTTTGAATTGCTAAATTTGACCCATTAAGGCAGAGGAGTTCAAGAGCCGCAGCACCGGGCGCTGGGATATCTCCCAGACAAGCAGATGTAGGTTGCTACCATTTTGCAACACCTCTACACGAGGGATTTCACAGCATCTCAGAATGCCAGGATGGTTTGGGTTGGAAGGGACCTTAAAGCTCATCCTGTTCCAACCTCCTGCCATGAGACCAGGCTGCAAAGAAAGGGTCCCCAAAACCGAGCACCTTATGGAACAGGGGAGCCAGATCTGCATCCAAATAAATAAAAGCAAGACCCACTGAGGATCGAGCCTGTGCTGTTTTTCCCCGTGTCCACTGCAGCCATCAGTAACTGCTGGGATATTTAAAGAACAGGGTGAACTAAGGAAGGGCTCTGACCTTCCCTTCCCAACACCCTGTGTTTTATTGATTCCAGCCCAAGCCCTACAATCTTTTGTCAGCTTTAGTGCTTCATGCCAGACAAACTTTCCCAGCTTCCCCCAGACTGCAGTCTGCACCAACAAGCAGCTCTCATAAACAAGGCAGCATTTGCAGGCTGCCTGCATCCAGCTTCTCCCCTGTGCTTCCCCAGGGCTTGGCCAGGGAGCACACACGGTGGGATCTGCAGAGCTGGAGTGGACAGCCTGGCTGGAAACCTTCCAAGGTGGAGGACAGACAGAAGGAAAACAGCAAGAGGGAAAATAAGCCTGGAAGTGGGGGATGAGATGTGAGCGTACTGTATAAAAGGAGAGGAAAAAAACCCCAAGATGATGGGTAGCATGCTTGGATAAATGCAGGTAGCACTGATCTCTGCAAGGATGAGTAAAACAGGGCAGAAAATGGGAGCAGTGCCTCAAAAATCAACAAAAAAAGGTTCTGAATATGTTGCCTGTATACAGTCACCCCAAAAGTGTTTGCCTTCAAAGCATGTTTTGAAAGTAAAAGCAAGGAGTAGTGATGAGAACTGCTCTTCTTAAAAGAAAAACTAAGGTAGAGCACATGTACACCACAAATTTGCACTGGTGCAAGACAGCAGAGATAAAGGCTAAGAAAAAGACTCCCTTTATAGCCCAGCCCATCCTGCCAGCCACCCCCACCCTCCCAGCCACACTCCACTGCAGAAGGAGAATTTTGCCCTCATGATCAGAGCAGCGCTTCCCAAGGCCACGGGGACAGCTCTGCTGCCCCTAAACCCAGCCAGGATGCAGCAAACTCAGGGATTCAATTAACCCTGTGGAGCATCAGACATGACCAAGGCAGGAAGGGCAGGATGGGCTGTGGACAACCACCCTGCTCTCCCAGAAGCTTTCGGATAAGAGGCATTTTAAGGCAAAAATTCCTCTCTTCTGAGCAGAAGGATGAGGAGCTTCAAGATTTTACAAAGGAAATCTGGGACCTGCCAAAAGAGCAGGTGATGCCCCCACAAGAACACTGTTAGACCTTGCTTTTTCCGGGAGTATTTGGAGGGTAGGGATAGAGATAACAGCTAATGGGCTCGTGTAAAACTTTCATGCCTTGTGAGTAGGTGGGACAAAGATTAATAGCATAGATTGGAAAATAAGTGGTGTATTTCAAAACCAGAAGTCAGGTAGGGCAGAAAACCAGGTGTGGAGAAGGGACAAGGTATGAGAGTAAAGGGGGAAGGGGGAAGAGGAAGCAAAACACTGGAGGCAGCACAAGGCATGAGCTGGGGGCAGGGAGGAGACACAGTATATGAAAGAAGGGACAGAGCTAAAAAAGCTTTCTGGGAGGCTCTTGCTGTTATTCTTTAAGAGAGTCATTAAGGAGGAGACTGACAGCACAGTGCCAAGCACGGGCCATCCAGAACCGCTTTACTTCCCGTGCTCAGGGCATGACAGCACAGCAGAATTCCACCCTGGCTGGCCAGCCTGGTCATCAGGCATTAGTCACTGTCACACAATGACTGCAGACCATATATTATAACTAAATCCTACCATTCAGATGCAACTTAAATGAATTGCAAGGCCGAAAATCCTTATCTTTGGGGCAAAGATAAGCGTTTCCATTTGCTTATGAATGCTGGAGATTAGATTTGTTTCAGGAGTGTAGCGTTTTGGGGTGCAAACACTGTTTTTAAAGAAGTTGCAAGAATGACATGGGCACAGAGGAGCTGCCCTGATCCCAGTGCAACAGGAGAGGAGATCAAGTGTGTTAGAACTAAAAGGAAACTGCCTCTAGAAACAGAAAACTCTGCAACAGATTTCTAATGAATATGGAAAACAAAGAAAGGCATCAAATTGAAACACAGTGCGAGGAAAGAAGTTCAGTGATCTCTGCTGGCTGGAAGAGCCGTAAGGAAATTCCACAAACTCTGCTGCATCAATCCACGTTCAAAAGACTCATCCTCCCAACCACTGTGCTTCACACATTCTTAAAAACAAGGAAATTATTTTCCTCTCCCACTTGAACCAGATCCTTCCTACCTGCTCCCAGGCACTTCCTCTGAAGCCTCCAAGTCATGACTTGAATCACAGAAGGCTCCAAGAGCTTTGGTGATGTTGTGATAGCAGTGACTAAAAGCCAAACCATCTGAAAAGCCCAGCTTCGCCCTGCAGCTCCTTTCCCCTTGCTGCCCCACCTCCAGCCGGGCATTGCCAGGATGCCTCATAATTTCCCCTCTCCCAAAATGCTTACGCAGGCGCTGCCAAGCCCTGGCCTGCTCCAGCCCAGAAAAAAAGTTTGCTGAGCATGAAAAAGCCCTGGAAGTGGAACTCACTGCTCCTACATTCCTACTGATCTTCCAGCCTCAACTGGCACCTTGTTTCCAGGATTCCCTGGGTTTTTGCTCCCCATCATCCTTCCTGACAACTCTTGTCCTTTCTCACTGCACACATCATGGTCTTGGATGCCTCACGTTCTTCCAAGAAAACAAGATCCATGAGTAGAGCTTCTTCCCATGGCTGCTGATCTGACACCCTGCTCCTGCCACAATGAGCTCTCACCTTGAACGTCCTGCTCACCAGCTTTTAAGAGGATTCTGACTTTGGCAATTAATTCTGTAAATACTCTTGGGCACTGTGGCCAAACACAGGCTCGAAAAGGGGGAAAAACGTGTGACTTGCAATTCTTGCCTTTCCGAACCCAGCACTTTAAGCAAAGCTGAGGTAAATCCAAGATAAGCGTGCTGCTCCAAGATTTCTTATCAGCAAGCCATCGACCACTCTCCCCATGAGCTCTGCTGCAGCAGATCACTCAGGAATCCCAGTTCTGGATTAGAATCAAGTACAATTGGTTTGTTTCAAACAAGAACTGCCAGTCCATAAACCCCTTGCACAAAGCTGCAGCTTATTGACTATTTTTAATAAATAGGGCTGGCACAGTAAAATTGAACAATTGTTAGGAACAATAAAGGAGACAGACTTTGATTACAACTATTGAGAAGCAATACAGGAGTGTTTTAGGATTGAGTATTTGCTTTCCAAGGCGAGTTCTGTCAACTGAAAACAGCAACTCAGAGCAAATACTCCTTAACAAGTGGTTTGGAGCAGAGCAGAAAACAGCACTGCACAGCAAGAGAGGAACCAGACCTGTTTTTTTGAGTTTTTTTTGTAGAGCAGGCAGATAGCACAGTCACCGTGGTGGTGCAGAGGAGAAGGCAGGCAGGACTCCAAGGCAAGCCCTGCGGATGCAACGCACACAAAGAGCTGTAAATAACAGGTGAGTTGGAGGGAGAGATCTGGCAAGGTTCCCCTCACTGGTATTTGACCAGTTAGCATAGCATTACTGGGAGTCACCTGGGTAATTCCCTGCTCAATGTGACACACAACCTCTTAGATCAGGGACCATCTGCAAATAAAGCTGGACCCCAGCAGTGAGATCATCTGTCATAGTGTCTGGTGTACCACAAAGCACCTAAGGAGGGCAGAGCGCTTTTTTTGGGCAAGGGAAGGGAATTTAGGCTTGATTTCCAAGTACGTCAGGGTGACCAACCACCCTGCCCTCGGCAGGGGTTACAAAATCCTCTGCCAGGACACAAACAGGCAGCACAGTCAAGGAGACCAAGCCTTCAGCTAAGCGCTTTGTAGAGTCGCCTCTAGGAGTGCCCATTGGGGGATTAGACACACCAGCAGGTTTGGGAATGAGGGGGAAAGGAGATAATCAGATCTGAAATTCCCATCAGTATGAAATAAGACTTAACTCAGTAGCTTGCCAACGCAGACCGACTGTTCTTTCTAATGTCTGTGACAACTCTGCTTCAAATTTCAAGCTTCTCTCAGCAGTAACTACTCCCCCATGTAGCTGTAATGGCCAGAAAGAGACTGGCTTTTATGTAACCCCAAAAGACTTGCAGAAAGGGAAGCAGCAGCCACACACACACACAGGGAGAACTGAGGGGGAAAAAAAAATCAGCAGAAGGCTCTGCTGAGTGCTCAGGGCTATATCCAAGCTCACAATGCAGCCACAGAGAAGTGGGATGCGGCAATCAGAAATGCTCCAGTTCCACGCTCGGAGAGAGACCCAGCAATCAGTGCTGCATCCGAGCAATAGGGAGCGAAATTATAGAGCAAACTGCCATGTGATGCCACAAACTACTCCATCCCGCCAGCTGTAACAAGTATTCATTCCCAAAAACGCGTCACAGGCTCATCTGTCATTACCAGCCCAGCCTGCCAGCAGCTGAGCAGGAGTCAGCAGTGAAGGGCAGCTGCAGGGCTGCTTCCTTTCACAGTGGTCTATTCTCCCAAAAAACCACGGGGGAGACTGACGGGTAAAACCCCCCCGGGCGCAGCGGAAAACACTGCCCACCATCTCTCAGCAGCCGGTGGGATGGGAAGCACACGCTGTGTTTTCACCCACCATCACACAAAAGCTCTCCTGAAGCAGGATCTACTGAAAATCCAGGACCTTCCTTTGGGAGAACACACTTAGCTGATCACAAAAATCCACATCCACAAGCCCTCTGTGTTAATAACGCGCTTCTATCCCCAAGTGGAGAACTTTGCAGGCCCGCTCTGCCGGCCTGTTACGAAAGAGGATGTTTGGGCAATAACGTGGGGCAAGAACAGCACTGCCCTTTTTCCACAGCGATGTTCTGACACTGGGAACCTCAGCCCTGATCCCACCGTATAACAAGGATTGTACAGCGTAGAGTCCTTGAGACAACAAACATCCAGCCCGCTCCAATCCCAGAGTAAAAATACACCTTTTTTTTCCTCCCCTGCCTTTCTCCCCCCCTCTCCAGTCTGCTGGCTCTGAAAAATGCAAAAGAGGCTCAGAAAGCCATTTTCTGCAGGTTTTTTTGTCTGGCTCATGCATTATCATCATCATTTACTGCCCTCAAGGGGATTGCACAGGTGTGACTGAAAATTTGGCTCTTCCTTTTAAACTTTTTGTTATCAGCTTTGCTGAAGCTGATCTTGCTGGAATAAATACCAGGCTGGTCTCCTGGAGAGGGACTCGCTCAGAGCTGTTGTCAGAAATCAGGCTGGGGGTGGAAGGATGGGGGTGTCACTAATGGGGAACATACAGATCCTCCTGGCTTCTGCTGGAGTGCTAATAGAGCCAGCAGTTTGACCTAGACTTTTATTTTTTTAATTCCTAAAAAACAAACCATTGCACTAATTAATGTTTCCATTCATTTGGCTGAAAAACAATTTAAACAAAGAGGGTCACCTGGTGTTCCTATCAATACCTGACTAGGATGCAGGCAGAACAAATGCATTTAAATAAAACTCTAGAAGAGACGTGACAAGAGAAAGGCAGTTTAGTTCAATTAAAGAGAGCTGTCACAGGGATTTGATTCTCAGAATACAGAACTATTGATTAAACAGGAATTAAAGCTCCAGAACAGAAAGGTTTCAAGGTCTTTGCTGTGAGGGTATACATCAGGAGAGAGATGCAGGGCTCCTTCAGCGCCACAAGAGCTCTGGCTTTGTTGCTTCCCGGGAAACAGGAGCAGCAAAGGGAGCAGAATGCTCTCTACTAAACCTGTGAATAATTTGGGCAAGGATACAAGGTCAGTGACAACACGGAGTGGCATCACGAGCGTCAATCAACAGGTAGCTTTGGTGTACTTGGCTATTGAAAACCCACAATAGGTTCTAAAACATTTCAGGAGTATGTGGGGAGAGGCCTGGGCAGGTTTCGGTCCCAGAATCCTACAATCCTAGAATAGTTTGGCTTGGAAAGGGCCTTAAAAACCATCTTATTCCACCCCCTGCCATGGGCAGGGACCCCTTGCGCTATCCCAGGGTGCTCCAAGCCCCAGGGTCCAACCTGGCCTTGGACACTTCCAGGGATCCAGGGGCAGCCACAGCTTCTCTGGGCACCCTGTTCCAGGGCCTCCCCACCCTCACAGGGAAGGATTCTTTCCCAATTTTCCACCTAACCGTGCCTTCTGGCAGTGGGAAGCCATTCCACCTTGTCCAAATTCCAGTTCTCTTGGAGCCCCTTTAGGCACTGGAATGGGTTAAAGGTCTCCCTTCTTCAGGCTGGACATTCCCAGCTCTCCCAGCCTGTTCCCAGAGCAGCGGGGCTGCAGCCCTCGGAGCATCTCTGGACTCACTCCACCCGGTCCATGTCCTTTCTGTGCTGAGCACCCCAGAGCTGGCGGCAGCACTGCAGGGCACAACACAGGGGCACAATTCTCCAAGCCTCAAAGTCTGCAAGAGTGCTGAATTCACTTCAAAGCATCTTGACTAGAAGAGACACAACGTAGGTGGACAGGCAAGCAGTGCCCTTGCCCGCAGCTCCCCGTGGAGGTCCTGCAGGAGCCTCTGGCTGCGGGAATTCCTGCGCAGAAGCCCAGCCCCGCTGCCGAGCCAAGCGGCGCTGCCTCCCTCCATATCCCGGCCTGGACTGCCGCTAATGAGCACAGCGGCTTTGCTCCCTCTGCTTCCCACCAGCCTCCCCAGCCAGAGGAAAAGCTTGTGCCTGTCGCGCTAACAAAGCCCAACTCACAATACAGCAGCACATTCTCATTCCTGGGCAGTGCTCGGTAATTAATATGGAAAGAGAGGGTGTGCTTTTTTCCCCCTAAATGACTTATTCGTTAAGTTCGAGCATATTTTAACCTTCCTTTTCAGCAGATAAACTCTGTCTCATTTGCAGCTAAGCTCAGCCTTCCCTTCTTTGCCACACACTAAACTATTTTGATTAATGAAAGAGTAGGAACAAACCAGTTCCAAGTGTTTTCTATAGAGCTCAACTGCTCTTTCAGTTTCAACTCACGCCTAGATAATTATATCACAGCTCTGAGTGCCCCCACCCTTCTGCTGCACTTGGGGAATACTGGAAAGATAAGTCTTTTCTTAATTATTAAATGTAAATAGCTCATTAAATATAATCCAATTACTTTAATTGTAAGAAAAAGGAAGTAATTACAATATGTACATGTATTCTTGCCTGAACAGTTTTAATATCTTAAATGAATCTTTGCAGCATTAATATTTTAAGTCAACCTTTGACATGAGGGGAGAGAAAAAAAAAAAGACATTGACTTCCTGATATCCTCCAGAAGTGTTATATCTGCTGGGATTTCGGCCACAAAAAACCAAGAGAACGGCCTTGAGCATCTAAATCAAAATGGTTAATAAACAGCATCTTAATAAAGTCAAAATAATACACAAGCTATCTATTTTGGAGGGAAAAAAAAAATTATATATAAACACAATGCCACATGAAGAGCCTGAATATGCTTTTGGGATCTCAGGAGCCCAGCAAGAGGGGCACTGCTGTGAACTCGGGAGAACAGGCAGGATCCCACCACACCAGTACCAAAAGCCATCACACATCTGGGATTTTCCAGGCAGTTTTTCCCCACACCTATGGTTTGTCCTGTTCAAGGGTGGGGAGAGGAACCAGGGCTGGGAGAGAAGGGGCCTGCTCCACATCTGGGATTACCCAGCTCTTCCATGGCAGTGTCCAGTGAGGTGATCCCACAGAAATGCTGAATGCAAGGTCTGTGTGTGCACAAGCCATCTGTGCAATGCACAGGCACGGCCCAGGATCCCAGGCTGCCATTTGGGATTTGCAGGCAGAGCTGCAGGAAGCTGCGAGGAGCAGTCCTCTGGTTTTGCTCAACAGCATGACAATCCCCGGACTCACTTTCTCCACTCCTGCAGCCAGCGGGACCGAACAACCTTCCAGCAGACTCCAGCAAAGCCCCACTGCTTCGATCAGCCCCCCTGGTCTGACAGAGAGAGGTCAGGTTTCAGCTTGGCTGTGGTGACAGATGCCTGTGAAATCTCCTTGGGACAGGCAGAAAAATACTCGGTTTAAACTGTAGTTGTTTCCATTCTGCATGTTCTGAGCCCAGCAGTGATCTCACCTTACGTAATCTCCAGTGCAAACTCCAGTCTCTGGACCATCCAAAACTATTTCAGGGTGTTTGAAACCATAAAATCCCAGAATGGTTTGGCTTGGAAAGGGTCTTAAAGCTCATCTCATTTCACCCCCTGCCATGGGCAGGGACACCTTCCACTAGACCAGGTTGCTCCAAGGCCTGTCCAGCCTGGCCTTGGACACTTTCGCAGACGTGGCAGCCACAGCTGCTCTGGGCACCCTGTGCCAGGGCCTCACAACCCTCACAGGGAAGGATTTCCTCCCAAAACCTAACCTAAACCTGCTCTTTCAGTTTGAAGCAATTCCCCCTAGTACCATCCTCCAGGTCCTTGTCCAAAGTCCCTCTCCAATTTTCTTGGAGCCCCTTTAGGCATTGGAAGGGGCTCCAAGGTCTCCCTGGAGCCTTTTCCAGGTGAGCACTCCCAGCTCTCCCAGCCTGGCTCCAGCCCTCAGAGCATCTCCATGGCCTCCTCTGGACTTGCTCCAGCAGCTCCACATCCGTCTTGTGTTGGGGGCCCAGAGCTGGATGCAGTACAGCAGGTACCAGAGTAGAGGGGGAATCATCACTTTATTGAACTGATCTTTTTGGGAAAAGAGAGATTAGACTGTATTAGGGATGCTAAGGATGCAGGCCTCTCTAGCCAAGCTTACCACAAGGTCTATAATAAGCTGCTTTATGGAAACCTCTCATGTGAAGCCAGCCCCTAGATGTAACCTCCTTGACACAATATTGAATTCTCAATAGCAACCAAAAGGCTATTTTGTATAAGTTAATTACAGCCGTTTTTAATTTCGCTTGCAGAAGGGAAGCGGCCAGTGATTTCATGCTGCCCTAGACAGAAGGTAAAGGTTTTCCACAAGCTGTGTTTATAGCTCTATGCTTTCCTCCAGCAAAGCACCGGCTCTGCAGCTGCTGGTATTGAAAGAACAGGATCTGGGTGTGTGCATGGTTCTCTCTCGCCTGGTTGGGTTTTTTTTGCAGCTGCAAGGCCAAACCCATACGAGTGCGTGTGTGCTTTTTCTTACGGTGACAAAGGCAGGGTGCCTGAAAGGGAACTCGCTTCCGCTCTGGCAAGCACTCAGCCAACTATTTGCTGGGCTAAGGGGTGGTCGGGGAACTTTCACCCATCCATTCAGCCAAGGCCGCTATTCCCCCTCCCTCCCAATTAAATCCCATTTTTTGCACTCCATGCATGAACTGCAGCCACACCAATACATCAGATATTGTGGCTGATAGCCTCCTCTGAATGCCACTTAAAGCCCTCCAGTGCAGAGCGCTCTGAAAGCAAAGCATCATCGTTCATTCTTTGAGCTACAGAAAGAGACTTTTGCTATAGAGAGACCTGAAGTAAGACTTTAAGTAGTAGGAAAAGGGCATCCAGAGAAAGAGGAAATGAGAAATTAAAACCACATTCAATCTTATTAGTGGTAATACAATAGGTCAACAAGAGTACTTTGTACAACTCCACAGCATGGGAACAATTTATGCAGAACTCGACACCAGTGAGTTTGGCGTTTACTGAAACCAGCAAATTTTGTCAGCACTATTTTAAAGTGCCCAGCTGGGAGGGGAGAGGGCTGGAGGGGGATAGTGCCTCCGTGCCTCACAGGAGAGTACACTTAGGAGAGGAGAATGTGAGGAATACTCCCCCTCCTCTTTTTCATGTGAAACATTTTCCCTCTCAAGGGATTTCCAGCATCTTATGAGCACAGCCTCTTTGAAGTGCTGCAAAGTGGCATTGCTCATCATTTCAGTAATGATAGTAAATAAGCTCCAGTATTTTGTTGATCCTTTTCCTTTTGCTTTACAAACAAAAGGTCAGAGTCATTAGTCCAGTTTGATGAGCGGGGAGAAGTGGAGGCTTGGAAGAGGCAGGTCACTCTGGAAGATCAGTGAATGAAGAAGAAAAGACACAGGACTTTGGAATAGCCACACTGGATCACCCAGCCTCCAGATACCCCATGGACTCTCTCCACCATGCCCAGGTATCAGACGCAGCAAGAGAAGAACACGGGAACAAGGCAAGCACAGAGTTCTCCCTGCTTTTCTGTGCTGCAGCACCCCATTGCACCTTAAGACCACGTGGAAACAAACACTATTATTAGCTGTCCTTCACGAATTTCACTTCCATAAACTGGTCTGATCAGTTCCTTAACTCATCTGAACAGTGTATCCATGAGATCCTGGGGCAGCAAATCCCATATTTATCATGTTAGGTGAAAAGACACTTCCTTTTATGCCCTTCAGAATTAGGGCACAATTAGATTAAAATCTCAAATCTACACGTGGCTTTGCTTCACAAAGGATTTGTTCAAATAAATTCATCACCATTCATATGAAAAAAGCCCCTTCTGAGTAGTGGGTTCACAGGCTGCATTTTCAAGGCCAGGTTGGACAGGCCTTGGAGCAACCTGGTCTGCAGAAGCTATCCCTGCCTGTGGCACAGGAATGAGATGAGCCTTAAGGTCCCTTCCAACCCAAACTGTTCTGGGTTCTATGATCAAACCCAAGAGAAGTACTCAGTTCTTACGGAGCACTTTCCGTATAAACCAAACTAATAACTCATGGTTTAGGTTTGATTTACAGCAGCAGGAAGACCAAATCATTTTTAGCGGCCAGCTTCGTGTCTGACCCGTTCTGGACTGTGCATTGCTTCCAACAGTAAAGCAGGAGGACCCAAACTTCACAAACAAGTCACCAGTGACCTGGGAACAGCTCATCTGAAGCAGTGACACAGCAACAGCCTCCGGGGCAGAACTTCCAGCCCTCAAGAACCAATGTCAACTGCAGCTGCCTCACAGGCATCTCCTGCCTTCCCCTCAGCATCACAGCATCGCTTAAAGCATCACTTCTCCCCAAAAAGAGTCTGGGATACTGCAGTGGAAGAGGAGATGACACAGAAGGCAGTGAAGGAACAGAGCAGGTCACTACTGACCCATTTGTGAGAGACTCATCGATCTTTCTGGTGCTTTAAATTCCTTCATCAAAGCCCCTGGCAGATGCATACTTGAGATATCTGAGCTCCACCACTTCTCCAGCAGCAACCTAACACCAGAGCGCTTCCCTGCAATTTCAGGAACTAGGGTAGGATCTAGATGAACTATTTCCCAGGACCATTGCTGTGGGGAGGAAGCTGGGATGGAGAATGTGATTAACAGCTCACGCTGCTTGCTCAACAAAATAATGTGGAAGTTCACGTTTAAGTTCTTCTGGGAAGGGACCTTCCCTCCTACTGCCTCCCAGGCAGGGAAAAAAATATCCTGCAAGCCTTCAGATGGAAAAAGAAATGTCATATAAATGAGAATTAGGCCTGAATCTGATCACCTTCTACCAAGCACTCCCTTCACAGTGAAGCCTGCTCTGCCTCCCCTCCTCAAAAAAGAACCAACATGTCTTTTTATTACACAGAGTTGCAAAAATACAAAAGGAAGTAAATGTCACCAGGGTGGTTCTGTTCTGAGCAGTCATTTGCTTATTACCCAGAAGCCACTGATACACGCCTTTTTTAATCCTGTGTTTATAAATACCTAAAGTATTTAAATAAATGTTAATCTGCGGTAACTAAGGCCCTGATCTCACAAATATTTATCCTTGCACAGTGAGAATAAACACTCAAACACACAAATTTCTTACTACAGATGCCATTTCAGCCAGAGTGTTGTTGAAAACAGTAACACACCAGAAGACAGGCTGGGAAAATAGCTGCATTTTACCTTCCTGGGCTTTCACAGGGTGTCACTTTTGGGTTGTTTCCTGTGCATTTGCTGTAGAAACTGTACAAAAGAGCAAGGGCAGAGCTGAGCCACCGGACAGGGCCAGTTGTGCCTGTTGGAACCCTCAGAAGGAGCTCTTGGCAGTGTTTTTTCCTGGTGTCCCATTCTGCACGAGGACAGCAGGAACTTTATCCACAGCACATGCAAACACAATCGCTATTCAATTCCTTTCCTGATTTGTGACTGACTCATGAGCAATGTATTTTGCTCAGCTGAATGACCAAGGGCTCAGTATTATCATCAAACCAAGCAAAGGCAAACCCAAAACCTTGCATTTGAAGTTATTAAACATTTTGAGTCCAGAAAATCCACAGAGAGAAACTATCTAGAAGGACTAAAGCCAAGTCTTAACACTTGCTGAAATCTTCTTTACTACAATCTGTCAAACAAAACTTGAATTTTTGAAAAACATTAATCCTACCAACCTTTCTTCTTCTATCACCACAAAAATATAAAAAACTAAACCCAGGAGAGGGATTTGTTGCTGTAACTTTATGCACATGAGGCAATCACTGAAGTTTTAACCCCTCCACCCACACGCCGTGATTATCTAACCTTCATGAATGAAATCAACTTTTCCTAGACCAGCCCTGAAGAATGAGATATATTCAAAGCACGCTGAGAAACTGGGTTGGGACTGATCAGAAGGGTTGTATTCCTTGTCATGAATCACTGTCTGCAAATACCTTCTGAGTTGTAACTTACAAAAATACACCATTTCTGTGTGGTGTGTCACATTAGTCATAGGGAAATCAGTTTTATACTGGCATGAGCCATCAGAAAGGTTTTATTTCTTTAAATTAAAATAATGGAATTTGGGACATTTACTTTTTGATCTCATTACCAGACACGACAAAAAATATCACAGTGCTTTTTAAAACCAGTGGAAAATATACAGTTTAGGGAAAAGTTTATACTGAGTTCACCCCTAGAAGTTTATCCTCTTACAATCCACACTTAGAAAGCACAGCAAGGCTTCACCTTATGTCAGGTGGACTATAAGGGAGCTGCTATACCCACTCCTCCAGGCTTTAAACCGTGCAGAAATCAAGGCTTTGGAAGGTAAATCCCAGAAAGTCTGATCCCACCATCACCAACACACCCAGGAATAACAGTGACAACTGCAGATTGAGCCAAGATCAGTGTCAGGCACCTCTTGAGAGCTCAGGTCACGCTCTGTCACTCAAACTTCATGCTTTGAAGCACATTCCTTAAAAAGAAATAAAACCCCAAAGCGCACAGGACTTTGTGCCTGGTGTGCTCTACCCCACTGCTGGGATAACGCTCCTGCTCCTGTCCTCCTGGACACGAGGGGGATTCAAAGTCACTCTCTGGACATGCTGGCTGTGCTCTCGTGGGGAGATGTTGGCTCTGGTTTGTTTTTAACTCAGTTTGGGATTAAACTACGAGTTGGTTTCTATGGCAAAACCCACTCAAGGTCAGGAAGGGACAAATCGGAATGAAGTGTCGCAACGCAGCGTTTTGAATTCCTGCAGTGTTTAGCAGCAACTGATTCTGCAGATTTGAAAATGGGTGGAAAACATAACTACGGCCCTTCCTCATGTGACTGAGCATGCAAGACTCGGCACTTCCCATAAAGCGGGACTTCCCAGGCCTGTGGAAGGTGTTCCTGCCCATGGCAGGGGTGGAATGAGAGCCTTTAAGGTCCCTTCCAATCCAAACCATTCCACGAGTCTATAAAAGCAACATTTTTGCATCACTTTTGTCTCAGGGAAGCACATCTGTACCCCTCAATTGGCTTCCAACATCCTTTAATTTCAACTTCTCCCTCTCATGAGTCTTCAGGAAGGACACAAAAGTGTGAGGGTTACAGAGGCCTCCATCAATTCTGACTCTGCCTGCAGCTGATCTATTTAACAGAAGCTTTTTTTAATCATTATTAATAGAATTTCACATCCACCAACATCTGCAGTGCTGAAAGATTTAAGGCTTTCCGTGTTTCCTAGTGCTGAACTCCCAGCATTAGCACATCCCTCAGCCCCACCAGTGCTCTGACCTACGGAGAGGCACCCAGTTCTGCTGTTGCTACTTAAGAAAGCAAAACAGCAAGGCCAAATGTGAAACTCTGACAGGGAAATAAAAAACCCTGCCACAGGAAGGTCCTTGAAGTCGAGTGACAGCTAACAGGGAGAAGCTGCAATCTGTACCTTTCTCCACACTACATGTATCCCAAAGCAACTCCAACCTAAATGCTGGTGAGGCACGACCACAAGGACATTCCCTAATAACTTACTTCTTCTCTAGAAGAAATACGGTCTGAGGCCACCAGAAGATCAGTGCACTAAACCGAAGTATCCAACCATACCCCAAGCCTTTCTTTAGGGCAAAAACCCAAACATTTCCCAAAGCACGCTACAGCACCCACAGGGGGCCACATCAAGTAGTTCTAGATTTTATGTGCTCTGCGTGGTTCATAGCCAGGGGGGTGACACAATGCTTAAAGTGTTCCCAGGCAAATCGAGGGGTGCACCCAGGAGTGAGGCTGAACACAGGCAGGACAGAGAAGTTTGCTGCAATGAGGGCACCCAGCTCCCACCCAGACAGACTCTGGACACGGACACAGACACGTTTTCACAAGTCCCGGTACCAAACTCAGCAGAAAATGTCTGGAAAGGGAGGGACCCCCTCTCCCCACCAGCAGAGCCCCACTGTTCCCCCCTCACAGGGCCCCTGCAGCACCCCCTTGTCTCCTGAGTCCCCCACCGTTCCCCACTATGCCAGACCTCTGGGACAGCCCCAGGACAGCAGACACCGGCCAGGCCTCGGGAGAGTCCCGCAAGCGACATTTCCTTCACCCAGCACGGGGCTCTGAGCACCCCCGGGCAGCCCGCCCCTACACCCCAATTCCCCCCACGCCAGCCCGGCCCGGGTACACACTCCGCACCAAACCGCGGGCGCCGGGAGGGGCTGGGGAAGTGTCAGGCCGGGGATGGAGCCCCAGACCGGGACAGAACCCCCAAAACCCCCGCCCAGGACCACAGCAGCCCGGCTCACTATGTGGCAGGAAACACCGCCCGCCTCAAGCTCATAACTCACTATTTGGCAAGGGCCTTGTGGCCCACTCCAGAGCCTCCGCCTCTTTCCCCCGGGAAGAGACGGCCCGGGGGGGCCGGAGAGGTCCGCTCGCCCCTCTCGCACTCACCCTGTCCGCGGCTGTCCCCTCCGGGCCCCTGGGCTCACTACCACCAGGGCGGGCCGGCCCGCCCGTCCGCCATTCCAGGGCTCCCCCTCCCTGCCCTGACGGACCCTCGCCCCGCCTCCCCCAGGCCGCCGCGCCATTGGCTGTCGGCCCGCAGCTGCTGCCGCGCCATTGGCCGAGACTCTCTGTCAATCAAAGCCGCCCTACGCCACTTTCGTACGGACCTGGCGCAGCGGAAGAACCGCACCCAAGGCGGCCGCGCAAAGAGAGTAAATAGGGAGGAATGTACCATGAAGGGAGATAGACGGGGGGAACCCTGGGCGGTCTGGGGACAGATTACAAGGACAGAGGGGAGAACCGCGCCACCCATCACAATAACGACATCTTTAACATATTTTGTTTTGTCTATGAAAACCAGAACTTGACATTCTTCCAAGTGGCAATGGAGGACAGGGGTCTCTGTCACTTCCGTACCTCCCCCGGAGAGCTCGGATTTGGTGTTGCCTTTCGCCTCTATGGTCTGCCCCCCTGCGAGGAAAGTTCCACCTGGGGGAGCGGGGGTGTCAAACCAGGGCGGGGCGGGGGCGCTGGCATTTGGGACTTGGGGTCTGAATTTCGGGTCTGGGATTTGGGATCGGGGGTGGGAGCTGTGGGACAGGGCGTGTGGGGTGGGTGGTTAGGGGCCAGGACTGCAGGAGAAGCGGTGGAGAGATGGGGGGCCTTGGGGAGAGGCGGCGTTGGCAGGGGGGACAGGGGACAGCGACAGTGTTGGGCTGGCCAACGGGAGCCGAGCTGCCAGTCCTGCCGCAACTCCCAGGACCCCCAGACACCTCCAGCCCCCTGCTGAGGGGCTGTCCCCATCCCCCTGCAGCCCCCAAGCCAGGTTCCCATCACGGGGGTCCCCGGAGCTGGGCCGTGGGGACAGCCCCCCGCCGCCCTCCTGGCTGGCCACGCAGGGGCGATGGCCGCTGCAGTCAGCCGGGTGATGCTGACTTTGGCTCCCGCCTGGGCTTCTCCCCATGACTTGATGAGGCTGGGATTAAAGGAGCCTGGAGTAACGAAGAGAGCTGTTGGGGACACGGGGACAGGCCCTGCTGGGTGGGCACTGTCCCGCATCCCCGTCCCACAGGGACATTGCAGCACGTGGGGGTCACACCAGGGCTCGGAAAAGCCTCATTTCCTGCCTGGTGTCCAGCACACCATAGAAGCAGGATCCTGGAATGGCTTGGGTTGGGAGGGATCTTAAAGCTCATCTTAAAACTCACAGGCAGGGACACCTTTGACTAGACCAGGTTGCTGCGAGCCCTGTCCAGTGTGGCATTGAACACTTCAGGGATGGGGCCAGCATCCTGCAACTCATCCTGGTCCTCAGCAGACCCAGCGTGATGCTAATGCCCTGCAGAAACTGCAGGAGCAGAGATCCGATGAGAAAATCCACCACACGGCACTCTGTGTCTCTCCTGGTGCACCTGGATATTAAATCCTCCTTCCCTGCCTCATGATCCAGCCAAGCCTGTGGGCTTGATGGGGAAGAGGGAGTGGGATGAAGGGCATTGGCACAGACATCCATCTCTTCCCTGCTCTCTGCTCCTGCTCTAAACCAAACCACAGGGAGTAAATCACTCCCAGGAAGCAAACAAATCCGTGTGGGAGCTGTGATAGCAGAGCCAGCATCCCAGGGTCACTGCGGTGTGAGCTGTGCCTGTCCCTTGTGTCCACACCTCCTGTGCCCTGTGACACAGCCTGTGCCTGTTCCAGGGGCTCTCCAGCACTGCTGCCATCCCTCCGGATCCTGCTGGGAGAGAGGCACACACAGACATTCTGAAACAGCCATTTCTTGCCTGGTTTTTGCATCACTTCCCTCCATGAGCCCCGTGGGTGGGGTGCCTGGGATACCTGGGATTTACAGGACACACGGGCTGTCCAGGGCACCCGGGATGGATGGGGTATGTGGGATACTGCCCCAGTACCCCCATCCTGCCCTAGCACCCCCAGTTCTCACCTGTGGGTGCAGACCAGGGGCTGAGGTGCTGCTGGAGGCTGCTCAGCTCCGTGTTTTCCAAGCTGCCAGCGAGCCGTTCCCTTGAAGAAGATCTGCCTCTATCTCAAGGTGTCACAGCCTCAAGGGACCTACCTAATCTGTATCTGCACTGCAACCTTTATCTCTCCTGCTCTGTTTATAGCTGCTGAATAAAACCTGCTAAACTGCAGCATCCAGCCCCCCCTCCCCGCCACCGTGCCCCCCGACACTTTTTTCCCTGGTGCTCTTGCCTGCCAGGTGCTTTCCTGCGTTCTGCTGGAGGTGAATGATGCTCCAGGGCATGGGGAAGGGCAGCCAGGCCCTCCCAGGTGGGCTCCAGCCACGTCCAAGCCCTTGATAACCCCAGAGAGACCCTGGCACAAATCAATGCCTCATCCCAGCCCTGATTCCCTCAGCTTGGGCTTGGATTCTGCTGAAAACCGGGTGGGATGCAGCAGGTCCAGCCTCATCCTTTCTCTGCGTGATCCAGGGATTGGGAAAGGGGACATTCTCCACGGGAGGGAGGAGATGGCAGCTTGTTGAAGCCTTGGATGTCTCTTCCCTGGCCAACTGCCCCTATCCCAGCAGGCACAGCTGCATCCCAGCTCCCTGCGGGAAAGGAGCCAGGGCTGTCAGCACCAGAGCTGTGAGGATGCTTTGGAAACGCGCTCCCAGGCTTCTCCTGCATCCCTGATTCCCAGGCACCTGGGCTGCACAAGGACACGTGGGGTACCGGGGGTGGAATAGGGCTGACAGGATGGACAGGGTACCTGGCGTGCTGAGGACACCTGGGATGCAGGGGATACCCGGGTGCAGTGGGGCACACGAGGTGGAGGGGGTGCACCGGGGGGACCCACGGTGCGACGGGCACACAGGACGGGCAGGCTGCGTGGGATGCCCCGCGGTGTCCGGGATGCACAGGAGGTGCCCGGGGTGTGTGGGACACACCGGGGGAGCCCGGGATGCTCAGGACGTGTCCGGGACGCTCCGGAGGTGCCCGCGGTGTGCGGTGCCCGGCGCGTCCCCCGCCACGGTGGCGCGGGCAGTGGCTGTGGCGCTGACATTTACTAATCAGCTCTCACCCAGCGCACACCCGCTCCCTTCTCTTGCTGTCTTGTCTCCATGGAGACTCCGCAACCTTTGCTCACTCGTTAATGGTATCTCAGCAAACGAAACTCCAACGCCACCCAGCCTTCCCCTCCCGGCCCCGGGAGAAATCCTCGCCTCTCACCTCCATCCCCATCCCCTCCTGCCGCTGGGGATGAAAGGGACGAGTCCTTGTTAGCGAAGGACCCAACCACGGGGGCAAGTTCTGACGGTGGTGCAGGGAGGAGGGAGAGCCACCATCATCCTCCTCGCCGCCAAAAAAACAAGGCCGGAGGATTTTATTGCTGTGGCAGCAAGGAGAGGCTCCATCCACGCGGGATTCCGGCCAGCAGCCCCTTTGCTGGCTGATTTATTGAGCCACGAGGCTTGGCACGTGGTTCTGCCTGGGTTTCTGTGTTCCCCCATCCCCAACCCACACCCCAACATCCACGGAAGCCACCCAAAAACCATCCAAAGGGAGTGGCTGGTGCTGGGAACATGCTCCATCCCCGGTGTCCTGCTCTCGCTGATTCTGTTTTCAAATTAACATGGGAAAGATGCCCATTACCTGCTTCCAGATAATGACTATGATTAGGCAGAGCTCTGCTGCCAGCCGAGATCTGAAGGATTTCTGTGCTCTCCAGCAGCGCTTTGCCAGTGCAAAAACAAGAGCAATAAAGTGTAAATAAAAGACTAAAGGAAATCGTGGGTCCATCAGCGGATGGGCTGCGTTGAAGGGGCTCTAATGATGGGCTCTCTGCAGTGGGGTGGTGGCTTCAGCCTCATTCCAGGCAAAGGAAAATTGGAGAGGGGCTGTGCCAGTGCCTGGACCCCATGTGTGAACCTGGCTTGGCCCCTGCTTGCTGGGAACTGGGGGTTTGGGAGAGGAAAATTCAAGATGTGCATGTGTAAGGCTGTTCTGGGGGAACTTCTGGCCCTGCAAATAGAGATGGGGGCTTAAAGAGGAGGGGAAGAAATTGCTGGATCTGCTGAAAAGACTGCACCAGCTCCTGGAGCACCCAGGGTGGTCCCACACCGCCTCTGCCTCCTGGTGTGACACCCTGCACCCATGGAGCGGGACAAGGGTGTCCCCTCCGTGCCAGATGTCCAGGGGCATCTCCCTCCCCAGCCCAGCAGAGCCCTGGGCAGGGGATGCTCAGGGAGCAGCCATCACCGAGAGCCTTCAAGGTGGCTCTCATCACCCCTGGGGGAGCATCCCTCCTGCCTGGCCCTGCACTGACCCGTGGGGACAAACTCCCAGGACAGGCTGCCACCATGCCTGGGTGAGGGCAAGGGTCCCCACAGTCCTGGGAGAAGCTGGAAGGAGCTGCCACTCCCTCTGACAGCTGCTTTGGGTTGTAACTGGCATGTCCAAAAACTGGTCCCACAGGTGGCTCGCAGGCCAGAGGGATCCCTGGGGACCCCCTGACCCCGTGTCACCCCACTGGGCTCCACTGCCAGGGGCATGGGCACAGGGGAGCCCATCCCAGCCGGGCGGGGGCAGGCAGATAATCTGTGCTCTGATTAGGCAGAGTTCCCAGCAATGGAGGTTTCTTCTTTTTTCCTCCCCCCCTCAGTGATAACAAATAATAATATAATCCCCTTAATCCCTCCCCGAGGAGCCGGCATGCACTCCCGGCCGGGGAGCACCGCGCTTCTGCCGCTGCTGATAACTCACACCCAGAGCCCCCAGAAAAACAAACGCTTTGGCTCACACGTTGCCCCCCAAAACTCCATGTGCTGCCCTGTGGCTCCCTCTCCCAGCATCCCCAGACCCCCCCATCCAGCCCCACTGCCATCCTGGGAGGATCCAGCACCACTCCTGGTTCCTTCCCACTCAGTGAGGCCATCACGACCCTGCAGAGCCCCCAGACTCAGCCAAAGGGGCCCATCCAGGACCCCCATGGAGGCTCTGCCCTCTCAGCTCCTGCTTCCTTTGCAGCAGGGAACTGGCAAAGCCCCAGGAAGGTCAGTGCCCCAGCCTTCTGCTGCCCAGGGACAATGCCATGGGTGTCCTCCCTGCACCCTCCTTGTCCCCAGGGAGACACCCTGGGGGGTCCTGCAGCCTCCCAAGGCACCCCAGCTGGGTGCTTTGTTTTAGGGATGCCGGTGTGGGGAGCACCACCTCCTGCCCCAGCTGAGACCCCAGGAATGCTGGCACGGACCTTGCACCCCCCACCCATGGCTGGGGTGCTGGGAGGGAACCCATGCCTCCAGCTGCCAAATCCCCCTCCCTTTCTGGGGACCCCGGCCTGCCATTTCCCCCCCGGTGCCGAGCCCTCCCTCCATCACCATCCAGCAAATATTAATAACAACCCTGCAACTGCCTGTGCTTTTATTCACTGGCTTTGCTGGCCCTGGCTCTGCTGAGCTCAGCTCCTCCAGCTCCAAAATGCCTTTTAAAATTACCAGAGAGTGGAGACCCCTGTGAGCACCCTGCCCCGGGCTGCCCCCTCCTCCCTGGCACCCACCGGGGGCCAGCAGCACCCGTGTGCCATGTGGGGACCTGGGTGCCATCCACCCTCCTTATTTAAGAGGCGCCAGGCTGGGCTTGATTAAAACCAAGTGAAAGCCAGAGCCAGGGCAGAGAGGGGGATTAGATGGCTCCGGGGAATGTTAATGGACTCCAGAGCTTTCTGCCGGGCTGGCGGCTGGGACGAATCCAGCCCTGGATGGACAGGCGGGTGCAATGAGTGCGTCAGGGCTCAGCTGCACCCTGGAGCTCACGGCAGAGCGGAAGGAGGATGGGGGGACGGACACACGGGGGGTTGGAAGTACCTTCCAAGGACCTGGCCGTTCCTCTGGGAAAAGCAGGGGTGGTCTGGTGCTGCAGCTGGGCTCTGCCGGCCCCGCTGCCGGTGCAGGAGCCGGTGCTGCGGTGGGATTGTGGCACAGCCCGGGCTGCCCGTGGCGGGGTGGCACCAGCATCACCCACACACCCATGCCGGCTGCCTGGGCTGGGGACAAGAACAGCCTGGAATGACGCCAGCCCTGGGGGGTTTGGATGTGTTTGAAGAGGCTGTTCGCTGGCGGGAAGGGCTGGCGTGGCAGCAGCGGGGACGGAGTGGGTGACAGCACTGAGCTGCTCCCCACACCATTTTCCTGTCTGGGAATGGGGGACGAAGAGAGGTTGGGGTGACACCAGCCATGGGGGGCTTCGGTGGGGCTGCCGGTGGGAAGGGCCGGAGCTGGGGCAGAGGTGCCGCTGTTGGGGTGCCGCAGCCCTCGACACGGAGCTGTTCCCCACCCGGCTGCGCTGGATTGCGGGTCTGACGTGGGAAATCGCCTCCCTCCCTCGTTAGCTGTGATTAGCATGTCAAGTGGTTGAAGTTGGTGGGTATAAAGGATGCGAGCGAAGAATAATGGCTTCAATTTTCTTCACGGCACAGCCATTAATTTGAAGGAGAAGGGGGTGTCCAAACCTCCCGGCAGCTCCCGGCGGATGCGCCGGCCCCAGCGCTGCGGGGTGAGGGCGACTCCCGCTGCTGCCCTGCCTGGGCTGGGGGACACGACCCTCGCGGAGAGCCTGGCACCGGCACAGGCATCCCATGTGCTTCCCGTGCCAGGGTGGCGGTGCCCATGGATGTGCAACACGTGCGCATCCACGCACACCATCCTCTGCCCCGGCACTTCGTCCCGGGAGTGAGGAATTGCCCCGGCTCCAGCCCCGGGTGATGGGCAGGAGGGGAAGGCAGGGGCAGGAGGGCAAATTCCTGCCACGTTTCCAAGGGGATGGGAACAAGTGGAAATGGGGGCAGCGCTGCCTTTGCCCAGTGCGTGCCGGATCCTGGCACAGCCCTCCGAGCATCCTTACATCCATCTTCCCCACGGATCGAGTGTTCAATGCTCTGGCTCAGCGGTGGCCCAGCCCTGGAGCTCTCCGGCGCGGAGCATCCCTCATCCCATGGTCCTGCAGCATCCCTGGGCTCCAAGCTCCAGAATCCTGAAAGGCCAGAACCCTCCTCCCAGCAGAGCTGCTTAATTAAAATCATCATTTCCATCCCGAGGTACAGCCAGGCACCAGGACCTGGCTCTCTCCACGTCCCCGTGCACCACGTGGCCTCACCCTGGGTGCTCCCACAAGCAGCTCCCAGAAACCTTCAAAAAAAATCCATGCTAAACAAATTTAAAAATAGCAAAAAAAGTCATCCCCCCCCCCCCCAAATTTTTCCTCCTTTCTCCCAGCAAACCCAGGCGATGCTGGGCTGTGCTGATCAATCCCCAACAATCAGCCCCATCACGAGGTTTTTCAGGCTCCAGAGTGGCTCATGCTGCTTGAGAGATACAAGTGAGGCTTAAAAAAAAGACGAAAAATAATAAAATAAGTGAAATCCAGCTGTGGTCCAAGCTGCCGGTCATACCCAGCGAGGCTCTGGCTGCGCCAGGTGATGCCTCCTGGTGGGATTTACCTACTGGGGGGGAATTTCATTGTCTTTCAGTGCTGCTCGTTGTGACCTGAAATGGGAGAGAGAAAAATGGGGTGGGAAAGAGAAAATTTGATGCTGCTTGCGGGAAGCAACATACTGGAGCCAAGCTGGGAATGAAGGGTCATGGATCCCCAAGGGACCCCCCAGGAGGGGTCATGGAGGAGCCAGAGGGGGGGTTCAGCACCTTGGGATGGGTGCTGGATGCGGGCACTGCACCAGGCATGACTGGATCCCCCAACCTGCTCCCGTGCCTCAGTTTCCCCCTATGTTATGTCACAATCAGGGGATATTTGATACCCACCAGGGTGGAAGCACAACATCGGGGTGCCCCTGATGAGTCCCCTTTCCCCCCAGCCCCGTCACTCTGTGTGAGGGTGGTGGGAAGGAGGAGCTACAGCCCCCATGCCATCCTCACCAGCAGCCCCCCAGGGCTGTGACCACCTTGAGGCGGGGCTATCAGGCACCCGTGGGACCCCGAGGTGGAGGGACAGCACCCAGCCCCCCCCCCCACCCCCCAGCTCACCCGGAGGGCGCTGTGGGGTTCCTGGCGGGGGGCACAGAGGAGCAAAGCCCCCCAGTTTGTGGCTGTACTGAGGGACCCATCTCATCCATCCACCCACAGCTTGGGGGGGCTGAGATCCACCTGAGCCCCCACTCTGCACCCCCTGCATTGGGGCGTGGGAAATAAAGTCCGCCCAAATGCCCAGCCAGCTTCACCCGGGGCACAGAGACCGGCAGGTGCCCCCCGTTCCCTCCCAGCACCCCGAGGCTGGGTGGGGAGGGGTCCTGTGAGCCCACCTGGGTGCTCAGAGTGCCCCTCGCCCCCTGTAAGGGGGGGCTGCATTGCACTGGGCTCTGTTGCTCCCCCAGCCCAGCAAAGAGAGGGTCCCCCAGCATCCCCCCACCCCATGAAGCATCTGCCTGGGCTGCGGTGGCGCTGGCAGCCCCGAACCGCCCCCCGCTCCCCCCATCCATCAGTATGCGCCGAGTGTTCCTCTCCATGGCAACCCCCGGCTCCCCCGTCCCCCCCAAACCTTCTCTGCCGCAGCCCTGACCNACGCTGCTGCCTTCATCTTCCCAGGCTGGAAGTTGGTGGATTTCTGAATTTTATTTATTTCGTCCTTCTTTTCCTCCTCTTTTTGCTCCTTTCTGGCGTTGACGCTTCTCCCATCCATCACCGGAAAGCCGCCTGTATTCCTGTGCCCCCTTCCCCCGCGGCGGTGCCAGGGAGGGGTGGGCACCCCCGCCGCCTGCAAAGCCCCCGTGGGTCCCCAAAGTGCCAC
>WEKY01036666.1:157468-168109 GCA_013390045.1 Picathartes gymnocephalus
GTCCTGTGGCTGGGGGGAGAGGGAGAGAGGAGTGAGGGTCCCGCCGTGGGGTGCCTGCCCACCCCCACCCAGCACCCACGGACCCGGGGGTCTGGCACCCACACACCCAGGGGGTCGTGTTCCCCCCAGTCCAGCACCCAAACACCCAGGGGGTGGGGGACCTGCCCACCTCCCATTCAGCACCCCCACAGCCAGGGGTCTGGCACCCAGGGTCCTGCGCATCCTTGTCCGGCACCCACATACCTGGGGGTCTCGGGTCCTGCTGCCCCCATCTGGCCCCCAAACACCCAGGGGTCTCTGGCACCCCCTCAGCTCCTGCACACCCGGGGTCCCGCACCCACAGCCCAGGCACTGGAGCCCACAGCGTCCCCGGTGTGGTGTTTGGTGGGGAAACACCCGGGGCAGCTTCTCGCAGCCCAAAAGGGGCCGGGGGCACCCAGAGGGTGGGTGCAGGGGGGTCGGAGGAACCAGCAGAGCGCGGGGCACCCAGCACACCCTGCTGGGGGAGCGGCACGGGATGGGCAGCGCGGCTGGCACTTACCTGGTGATGGTGGCGTCTCCGAGCCCCGCTGGCGACGCTGCCAGAGCCTGGAGGGGGTCAGCGCTTCCCAGCACCCATCGGGGTCCATCCGGCAGGAGCAAGCCCCGCGGCGAGCGAGCGGACGGGGAGGGACCAGAAAAAGAAAAGGATCCCCAAACAGCCTCCCCTGGGGCGGCCGAGGGGGTCCCCGGCCGGGCTGTGGGCAGGGGGCACCCAGCGCTGACCCCCAGATCCCCTCCTGCCCTCCCTGCCCGCGCCCCTGTGCCGGGCCTGGCGGGGCCTGCGCTGTCCGTCCGTCCGTCCGTCCGATTGTCCTGCTGCGGGGCGGGGGGGGGCGGCAACCCGGAAAGCAGAGCCGGAGCTTGGCAGGCGGAGCGGGTTTGAGTGCGGAGGGGGAAAAACGGGGGGTTTCTCTCTTCATCCATTATTATTAATTTTTTTCCTTTTGCTTCACTTATTTTTTATCTTTTTTTTTCTCCTTTTTTCCTTTTTTTTCTTTCTTTTTTTTTTTCTTTTTTTAAGAAAACAAACAAACGGTTCCAATCCCAGTTAAATACAGAACTTGAAAAGTGTTCCAGAAAAAAGTGCTGGCTAAATTACCTCTGAAAGAGAAACACAACACGGAGAGAGAGGGGGACACGATGAGAAGGGCCCTGAGGGTCCCCTGTGTCCCCCTCTGCCACCCTCACCCCCAGGTTCTCCCCCACCTACCCTGTAACAAAACCTCGTTGTCCGGTTGGCACGTCAGCAGACACTACAATGAGGTGACCGTAAAAGTGTCCTCAGGGTGTTGTTGCTCTACCATGGGTCCCAAAAACCCGCTCTTCTGGGTGGGGGCCATGACGGGGTGCCCTTGGGGTGCAAAACTGGGGTACCTGTAGTTGTCCTGCAGCTGCAACATTGAGTCCCTTGGTACAGGGGAGATGTTCAAGTCATTGATCAAGGGACAAGCGTAGGGTCCTCGGTGGTGAGCTCGGGACATCTCCAAGGGCTCCTTCTCGCCCTTGGAGGGGTGGGTGCCGCTCGGGCTGCTCAAGTGGGGGTTCAGACACGGGGGGTCCGTCCTGCCCATGAAGTCTACCAGCATCCCGGCCCCCGCCTTGCCGTCGTAGGAAGGGCTGCGAGTGCTGGCGTTGGGGGAATACCAGTACGGGGGATTTTTGCAACTGGGGGAGTCGTAGTGCGGTTGAGGCATGGGGAGGTCGCGGCAAGGCAGGTGTGGGGCGTGCGGCAGGGCCCCTCCCTGCATGCTGTGTTTGAGCGAGTCGCAGGCGGGCAGCTTTCGGATGCTGCCTGCCCGGAGGTCCTCCTTGAAGGCCAAGGTCGGGGAGCAGTTGGGCGAGAAGGCTTTCTGCAAACCGGCCTCGAACACAGTCTGCTGGCCGGGGGCTGCCAGCTGGTGTGGGAGGGCAGGGAAGTGCTTGCTCTCCAAATCTGGCTGCCCCAAACCGGGGGAGTCGCTCTGGAACCCCTGGACAAAGGTCCCATCCGAGGGGGTGGAGGGGTTCATGGAGTAGGGGCCGGCGTAGTCACAGGGGTCCCGCTCCCCCACCCCAAAGCTCCGGGACTGGGAGGGCAGGGGGGACATGCTGCTGTCCCCGCTGTAGTAGTCCAAGCCCAGGTCCGTGCTCTCCTGGAAGAGGGGGTTCACCGCCTGTGACTTGGTGGGGAACTTGGCTTTGCCCGTCCCCCTCTCCTTCTTGGAGGCACAAGCCCCTCGGGAACCCCGGGGCTGCCGAGGTCCCGTGTTCCTCTTGGAGGGGTACACGGAGGAAGAAGAGGAAGAGGAGGAGAAACTCAGGTGGGAGGTGTCAAACATATCCACCTTCTTCCGTCGGCCTCGACCGGGCTTAGAGTTACTCTGGAAGAGGACGCTCTGGTTCCAGTTGTAGCCAGGGGCAGAGGATGCCTCATTCCAGTCCATCATCAGCTTCTCCAGGCTGGAGAGGCTGGACTGGCCCTCACTGGAGGACGCCTCGCTGTTGGCACGCCGGTAGCCAGCCGGCTGGTTGAACTGGGTGCTGTCGGAGGAGGACTCGGAGAAGGTCTCAGAAACCGTCTGCTGTTTGGCTTTCTGCGGGGTGTAGTTGGAGATGTCCAGGATGACATTGGGTTCATTGAGGTGGCACTCGAAGCCCGGGTTGTAGAGCTGGCTGAAGGCTTCTGAGCTCCAATCCAACCCACCATAGCCTTGCCGGAACGCCCACGGCGCGGCGCTGGGGAACTGCCGGCAATTTTCAGGTGAGGGCTGGAAGGACGCTGACCCCTTGGGCACCATGTAGCCGCCGGGCGAGACGGTGCTGGCCCGGCTGTCGCAACGCAGGGGGGTGTGCGCGGCGCTGGAGAACTGCCCCCCCTGCTCGGCACTGTTGAAGAAGGCGGCTTTTCCCAGTGGCAAACTGGGACCAGCTGTCGGTGGCGCGTAGCCGGCACTGTGGGCACTGCTGGGCGAGGACGGGAGGCTGCTGCCGCTGCCGTAGGCGAAGCTGCAGTCCTTGCTGTTGGGGCAGTCTTGTGCTGATGGGTACTGCTTTCCTGGTGGGAACACGCTGGCGGGTGCCACGCTCTGCCCGGCGCTGCCGTAGCTGCCGTACGGGGAGTAGCCGGGGGTGCCACTGGCCGCCGGGTGAGCCGTGGGCGACCGGGACACGGCCGATGGCGGGGCCAGTTTGGGGAAGGACTCGGTGCCTCGACACTCTGACGAGCCTTGGGTCACCCCGTAGCCGCTGGAGGCACGGCCGGGCGGGAACGCCGGCCGACCCTGCATGGCCGCATGGAAAGCGGCTTCGGCACCGGGGTTGGCCGCCGCCACTTTGCCCCCACGGGCTGTGTAGGCAGCCATGCCCCGCTGGCCAGGCAGCGCGGCCGGGGGCGCCGTGTAGGCGGCCGCCGATTTACGGGACTCAGAGCGGGATGCGGAGAGGGCGAAGTCCAGCAGGTCGGAGGAGTCATCCGAGTCCAGCAAGGAGCGGAAGTACCCAGTGAAGAGGCTGTGCCGCTCCGGACCGGTCTCTGTCTGCGAGGACGGCGCGCTGCCGGCGTAGAAACCAGCGCGGCCGGAGGAGCTGGACTCCAGCCCTGCAGCATGGAAAGGTCTCGCCTCGGCCCCTTGGTAGCCACCGTTGCGTCCAGCCTGGCTGCCGGGGTGGCTGTGGTGGGGGGCCCAGGGGCTGCCCTTCTCCCCCCCGCCCCACTCTCCGGTGGGACCGTCCCCAAAGCTCTGCCCGGAGTTGGGTTCGGGGAAGAGTGCCCCGTTCTTGCGCGCCCGGCGCTTCCTCTTGGGTTTTCCCACGGGATCGGGTTCTGGCCGGCCGCGCTTGCGTGGGTGCACGGGGTCAGCGTGGAGGGCAGTGGGGGCTTTCTTCTTCTTGCCGATGCCCTCGAAGAAATCGCTGAAGGAGCAGCGTGCAGCGCGGGCAGCGTGGCCCCC
Organism: Picathartes gymnocephalus; assembly: GCA_013390045.1. NCBI lineage: Eukaryota > Metazoa > Chordata > Aves > Passeriformes > Picathartidae > Picathartes > Picathartes gymnocephalus. The sequence continues at coordinate 161,440 of WEKY01036666.1, forward strand.
GCCGCGCCCACCGAAGCCCCCCGCCTTGCCACCGCGCCGGCGGAAGCCCTGGACACGGTGCAAGAAGTGGGAGATGCTCTGGGTGTCGGGGGCTTGGTGGATGGACTCGGGCTCGCTGGGGGTCCAGCAGCGGGGCGGAGAGCAGCGCCCCGAGCACTGGCTCTGCCTGTTGAGGAAGGCTAACTTGGCCAACACGTCCGAGTAGTCGGCTTTGCTGTCGTTGGTGTCGGCGATGTAGGAGGGCTGGGGCGAGGCCAGCTTCTGCTTCCTCCTCCTCCTCTTCTTCACTTCCGGGGTGGGCTCCTTGGGCTTGGCTTGGCCCAGCAGCAGGTTTTTGGGAGGCCGGCCCCGCTTGCGCTTCAGGATAATGGGCATCTCGCCAGGGGGGAACACCACGACCACGTTGCGCCCATTGTTCTTCATCTTGAGCAGCGGTGTGGGCTCCATGGAGGTGCTGGCTGCCAGCTCCTTCCCCTCCAGGTTCAAGTTGCTGCTGAGCGATGACACCTTGTAGGTGGTCTTGTTCCTCCTCCCCAGGGACACAGGGATCTTGGCCATCTTCACCACCATCTTCCTCACCCCCCGGCACTTGCTCTTCTTCCCCGCCATGGGGGCTTTGGGCATCTCGTCGGGGTCCAGGGCGGTGGGGGGCGGTGGTGGTGGGGGGCTCAGAAGTGGGGTGTCGGGCTCCTCGGGCCCGGGGGGCATCTCAGCGGGCAGGGCGAGGGGGGACAGGACGCGGCTCTCGGGGGTGACGTCCACCCGGCGTCCCCGCCCCGCCCTCCTCCGGCGGCACAGCATCTTTGGCTTATCTGTCCGGCGCAGGGCGTACTTGCGGTGGTCTTCGCCACACCGCCCTCCCCCCCGGCCCCCACAGGGACCCCGCTTCACCATAGTGCTCAGGGGACACCCCCCGAGCCGGGGCTGCAGCCCGTGCGGCCGCAGAGGGTCCCCAGCGCCCGGCTGTGCCTCCAGCAGCTCCGAGACGGTTCCCAGTGGCTGCGGCTCCAGCAGCGAGGGCTCAGTGGGCAGCAGCGGGGGCTCCAGTGCTCCGGGCAGCGGCTCCAGGGTCTGCAGCCCCAGGGGCTCCGCCAGCGGCTCCAGCGACTGCAGCTCCAGCGACTCGGACAGGGGCTCCAGCGACTGCAGCTCCAGCGACTCAGAGAGCGGCTCCAGCGACTGCAGCCCCAACGGCTCCAGGTTTTGCAGCTCCAGCGACTCTGGCAGCGGCTCCAGGCTCTGCGAATCAAGCAGCTGGGGCTGTGACTCCAGGGACTGGGAATCCAACAGCCGGGATTGGGAGTCCAGCTCTTGGGCTGGCAGCAACTGGGGCTGCGGCTCCATCGCCTGTGACTCCAGCAGCTGCGTCCCCGGGCAAGCCAGGGAAGCCAGCTCGTTCAGAATGTCCGCCTCGGCCAGTTCCGAGTAATCGCTGGCATCGGGCTGGGAGCAGCCGGCTTCATCCGCCGGAGCTTTGGAGACACCCCCCACGCCCCCACTGTGTCCAGGGGGCTGCGGCGTGCTCCCCCCGCCTCCCTCAGCTTCTCCATCGCGTGCTGGGGGCCGGGGATGCCGCGACGGGTCAGATTTGAGGAGCACCCCCCGCTCCTCAGGGCTGCGGATGCTGTTGGCCAGGGAGGGTGAGGAGAAGAAGCTGTACTGGAGGTCGCGGTCAGCGGGCAGGAGGCGGCTGTCCTCGTGAGCCCCGCCGCCGCCACGGAGGCTGCCACAGTCCAGGTGCACCCCACTGTTCTTGAGGTCCTCGGAGAGGCGGTTGAGGTCCTTCATGATGTCGATGAGCTGCACCACGGGGTGGAGGTTGATGTGCCCGTTGCCGCACTTGCTCCGGAGCAAGGCAAGGATGCTGTCTACGTTGCAGCGGCCCGAGGCCAGTGTCGCGTTGGGGAAGGTTTTGGGCGCCCGGTCGCGGGCCGATGCCTCCTCCGCGCTGCCCCCCAGGATCCGGGGCTCCCCGGCACAGCCCAGCAGGTCCTCGGCCGCCTTGGTGCCCCCGTGGACGCTCTGGCAGCGGTCGGCCGGGTCGCCGTGCAGCAGCGAGCCTGCCTGGTGCTCCCGGCCGAGCGCGGGGCACGACCCCTCAGGGAAGCTGAGCACACTGCAGGACAGCGCCTTCTCGGCCGGGCAGGCTGGGGGCCGCTGCACCGGGTGTCCCGGCGGGTAGAATTTGGGCTCTCGGACGTAGTCGGGCGAGCCACGCACAACGCTGGTCGTTACCACTGGGCCCGGGGGCTTCACGCGCATCCTGACCTCCTCCTCCCCCGCGTGCCGCTTGGCCGAGCAGTTGCTGACATGGGGGTCAGGGAAGGTGACACCAGGACCTAAGGGCAGCAGAGAGGGGGACAGTGAGGCTCCACAGGCACTGCCTGCCAAAAACAGCCAGCAGAGCCTCACTCCATCCCCCCCTTCTCAGGGATGAGGTCCCCATATCCATCCCCCAGCTCCCCCTGCCCTGTCACCGGCAAGGACCCGTCTGGCACTGCAGGAATGTGTCAGCCCTGCTCACAGCTGGGAAAATGGGGACTTGGGGGAACTGGATGCCTTCCCCAGCTCAGGAGCAAGGCGCTGGATGTCCTCCCCACACCCGGACCACCCGTGCCAGACTCCAGCACAGAGCCCCTTCCCACAGGTCAAGAGGGGTAGCTGGTTCCCATTCCCATCCCACCACAGGGCAGAGTTTGGGTGTCTGTGGGGAGGTCTGAGGGCTGGAACTTACCCTCGGCTTTGCTGCTGCTCCTGCTATTGCACTTGAGCTCTCTGCAAAGAAAGGCGTGTGCAGGGTCAGCCCCACACGGGGGGGACTCATTTAAGTGCCCACCACCCCTGTGCCAGTCCCTCCACGGGACATACCGGGGGCTGATCCTCCCGAGCTCCCACGGCCGCCCATCCCCGTGGCGTCGGGGCTGCGGGGGGATGGGCAAAGAGGGGGAGGCTGCCTCTGCTCTGGGGGACAGAGGGGACAGGTTTACGCCCCCCTCCCATCCCCACCACCACCCCCTCCGTGGGGCGGGGGGTGGCGGGGGTCCTTTGGTGGCGCTGCCACTAGGTGTCCCCGGCGAGCCGCGCTCCGGACACACGGGGGGGTCCTGGCCCGAGGAGGTGGCTCAGCACATCCCACCCCCCCACATCCCCCCCGGCTCCCACCCACCCGCGGACTCCCCACGCACAGCTGCAACCCCCACCGGCGGTGACACTGCCCGGTGCCACCCCTCCCCTGGCCGGGACGCCCCTCTCTGGTGCGTGCCTCAGTTTCCCCTCGTTGGAATAGGGTATAACGAGGGTGGTGGTGGGGTGGCTCAGGCACTCACGGGTGGGTGCCGGGCACCACGTGCCCACTGCACAGCCCACCCTGCTCTCTGTGGGGGCTGCAGCCCCCTCTATTCACCGCAGAATCCCAAGCCGGGAGGCTGGGCAGAGCCGGGGAGCCCCTCGCCCTGTATCTCCCAGACAGGGATGGGCAGAACATCGGCAGCAAGATGTGCTGCCAATGCCCTGTTGGTGCCGCACCCCATTTTTGGGTACCTGTTTCGGGGGTGTTTGCAGTGCAGGTTCACTCGGAAGCTCCTGCTGTCGCCGTCGCTGCCGGGCTGGCGGGGGCCGGAGCCCTGGGCACGCGGGAACCACTCGGCTGGCGGGCTGGCACCGTTCTCCAGGGCGAGGGGCTGGCAGGCGACCGAGCTCCCATCTGCTCGAGAGAGACCCCTGCACATCAGCCCAGCGGCCCCCTCCCCCCTGAGCACCACTTGCCCCGGCTGCCGTGGGTGCCCGCAGGGTTGGGCACACCGTGTGCCACCCGTTGACGCCTCCCCCTCGAAGCCACAGACCACGGGGACACCCAAGCTGTGCCCTTCGGCCCATCACGGGATGCCCGGGGTGGCATTTTGGGGCAGGATAACCCTTCCCTCCCCACCGTGTCCATGCCTTGAACCGGGGGCTGCCCATACCGGGCTGCAGGCACACGTGTGCACATCCACACGGATGCACGCGTTGCACACGCGTGTGCAGGAAGCTCTGGCCCCCCACTCTCCCGCAGGAGGTCGAGGCACCCAGAGCCGCTGCCCATGTGGCACAGGGGGGCACGGTGGAGCCCCCTCGCCCCTCGCAATCCCCCCGTGCCAGCATGTCCACCTGCTTTGCGTCCCCAGCGCCGCGTGTGAATCCCTGCCGGTTGGCTCCCTCCCCCAGCACACACCCGCAGACACACACACGCAGCCGCTCGGCGTGATCCAGGCTTTTCCCGGTGTCTGGATTAGCGTGACAACTTATCAACAAGGCAGGGAAAGAGAATTCAAACCTGTCAGTCCATCCGCATCCCCCCCTTTCCCCGTCTCCCCGCCCGCCTTTGGGCGCAGCGCTGGCACCGCGGAGATGCGGGCACCTCGGTGTAAAGTTACACCAAGGGCTTTGTGGAGCAGGAAAATATGTGCTAGAAATACCGGTCTCGCCTCTGCTGAGGCTGCTGGTGAGCCCAGGGAGCTGTCGGAGGGGAGGCAGGCAGGAAGGAAACAAACGGGAGGTTTTCCAGAACAGCCGCCGAGAGCTGGTGGCCGCTGCACCCGCTGCGCACGGCCCGACGGGGAGGCTCGGGGTGTCGGGGGGTGTCGGGGTGCAACCCCCAGCTCTGCGCCGCCGTTCCCCGGTGTGTTCGTGGCGCACGGAGCTGCGGAGGCTTTGGCAAACACTGCGGGACGCCCGTGGGGTCCCCACCGGGGTGTGTGGGGTCTCTGGGCACCCCATCTCCCGTGTTCTGCACGTTCTCCAGTGCCCACGTTCATCCCCGGTGTGCAGCCTCGGCTTCCGCGGGCGCTGGGCACTCGCCGCGGCTCTTACCCCACGCCATCGGTGTCCGGCTCCCGCCCTCGGTCCCACGGGGGGGGCCACGTGTCCCGCGACACGCGGGGGACACTTCCTGCGCCGGGATTCCGCCCTCACGCCGTCCAAACCACCCTCCACAGCGGGGACCACCTGCACCCCCCACACACCCACCCAGCACGGAGTAGGCAGCACCCACCGTGTCCCCCCCGCCCACCAGGGTGTGCGGCGCAGGTGGGAGCCCGGCAGCGGCGGTGCGGAGGGGGCTGTGGTGCGGAGGGAGCTGCGGGGGGGCAGCGGGGCGCACTGGGATGTTCGCCGCGCCGCCGCGCTCACTTTCACCTCCCCGCTCAGCCTCAGGCAGCCGCCACATGTTTCCCATTAGGCTCTCCGGACCTCGCCATTCCTGGCTTCCTCGCCAGGGGTAGGGCCTTTTTCCTTATTTTTTTATTTTTTCCCTTTTTGAAAAAAAAATTTCTTTTAATTTTTTTTCTCCTCGCTGGTTACAAAACAGCAGCCGAGACCACACAAGCGAGGAGGGACGGAGGGAGAAGGAGAGATAGAGATGGGCGCCGCGGGCGGGGGCGAGCCGGCCAGACCGGGTGCTGCGGCGGGGCCGGGGGGGTGAGGATGAAGAGCGGGGGGATGAAGCGGGCGAGATTGCAGTCACCTCCGCTTCCCACCTCCTGACCCCGCAGCCCTGCAAAGATAACAGCCCCCGAAGACTGCTGACTCGCCTCGCAGAAATCCAATATCCTCGCCTGGTGAACTAATCGACTACCTGGGCTCCCACCTCCCCTGCCCGGGCTTAATCCTGCTGCTGCAAAGCTTTAATTAGTTTAACGGTTTCAGGCTTGACGGAGGTTGGCGGCGAGAGGAATCAGAATCATGGAATGGTTTGGGTTGGAAGGGACCTTAAAACTCATCTCCTTCCAGCCCCCTACCATGGGCAGGAACACCTTCCACCAGACCAGGTTGCTCCAAGCCCTGCCCAACCCGGCAGAACGTCCCCCGCACCTCCACCACTCCACCCAGACAGGGTTCCCCTTTGGTGGAAAGGGTGCCGTGGGGTGGCAGCATGAGCGTGCAGGGGGCTGCAGGCACTCCCAAGCCCCCCTAAGCTCTTGGCACCCAGCCCCGACCCGCAGCGCTGGCACAGGGCGGGCACGGAGGGGCCTTCTTGGCACCGGCATGGCGGCGGGGGGATGGAGGGATAGCCCCGCAGGACACGGACGTGGTTTGGTGCCCGGCTCCGAGGCCACCCAGACGTCAGGGTGGGGCCGGAGATGCCACCGGGAGACAGGCAGGCGGCAGGGACACAGCCGCCACACAGATGGGGACACGCTGGCCCGACGCCTCCCACCCCGCCGGGGCGCCGTGCCCAGCCGCCCGCGGCGGCAGCAGCGGGGACGGGGCGTCCTCCCCATTGCCCCACCGCCTCGGGGGTCCCTGCGAAGGGCGGTGGCTGCCGCGGGGCGCTGCGAAGGTTTGGGGTGGCCCTAAGAACCCACACATGGGCGTAGGGGCGTCTCCGGTTCCCGCTGTTACCCGTGTCCTGTGTGCACAGCTGGCCTTCCACTGCAGGGATGCCCTCCTTGCCCCCCGCGCCCCCCCGAGTGGCATCGTGGGTGTCCCACTCGTGTCGCACACGGGGACGCCGTGGCGGTGCCTCTCCCTTGCACACTCACACACACCATGGTGGTTTTCCTCCTCTGTTCCCACGGGGGTGAAGATCCCCTGCGCACCCCCGTCCCACACCCCTGGGGCATCGGGGAGCTTGTCCCCTCTGCGCCCCGTCCCTCGCACCCCCCTGGTCCCCTCCCAGGCGCCCCCAACCCCC
>WEKY01036666.1:171296-191444 GCA_013390045.1 Picathartes gymnocephalus
TTGTGGGAGGCACACACGAGTTGAGCGGAAACTCCTGGCTGTAGATCCTGTTTCCTGGGAGATGCGGCCGGTTGGGGCCGAGCTGGGGTGTGGGAGCCCCTGGGGACGATGCCAGCGCCGGCGTGATGGGGCAGGGGTGTGGGGAGGCGGGGACAACCCCTGCCCCATCACGCCGGCAGCCTGGCACCCCCAAATACGTAGGCATGGAGGCGGTGCCCCCACTAACAGGCCTGCAGGTGCACAAGATGGTTGTGCACATGCAGGTGTGTGCACAGGTACACGCGCAGGGGCAGGATATGCACACACGTGTGCAGACAGGCCTCATACTGGTGCACCCACACACAGGAACAGCAACACGTGTGGGCACCAGCGTGTTCACGGGTGGGTCACACATGTGACAAGCATGTGCAGGTACACACAGGTACAGGGACACGCACAGGCACTGGTGAGCGCACTGATGGGTGCACACCTGTGTTACAGGTGCACGGACAGGTGTGCCTGGGCGTGCAGCCCCCACCTCTGTGGACACACAGGACACACCTGCTTGGAGCTACAATGCGCCAAGGCAGCAGCACGAGCTCCAGGGACCCCCCAGGCACCCAAAACACCAGGACAGCACTGCAGACCCTCATCGCACACCCTGGTGGTGGCAGTGGAGGCCGCTGGGGTTTGACCCCAAAACACAATTCACCCTCCCCCTTGAGAGGCCACGGTGGTCCACAGAAAGCTGGGGGTGTGAAGAAGGGGGCTGCCAGTGCCATGCAGCGGGGACAGGGATAGCGATGGGGAAACTGAGGCAGGAGCAGGGTGGGCAGTGCCCGGGGTGCTGCTGCAGACAGGGAGCTGCAGCCAACTATTCCAGAGGAGCCAGGCGTCCTGTGGTGCCCCAGCCCCAGGCTCGGCTCCCACCCAGCTGCCCCCAGCTCCGGTTACACCGCGGCTCAGGCTCCCCAGGCATGGGGACTGGAGCACCCAGGTCTCTCCACACCCACCCACGCCGCACTGGCACCACGGACCCAGCCCCCTCGGAGCACACACACCTATAGACACACCAATTGTTGCTCTCCCCCCTCGCCGGGGAGCTTTCCATTAAAATTGGAAGAACACAACTTGCCGGCAGAGCCCCGGCATGATCGTACACAGCCTGTCACTCACACATCACTTTGTAGATGCCCATAAATTGCTTCATTACCTCTTCTAATTGAGGAGAACGCAGCTGCTGTGGGGCGGTGACGGAGCGCCTTCCCTTTGAAGGATGCCTCGCTCGCCAAAGACGGGTCCGGCAGAGCCACAGAGCCCCACCAACATCACAATAATAATAATAATAATAATAGTAATAATAACCATAATGACAGTATCCAAGAAAAATCCCCCAGAAAAGGGCAGCGGGGCTCACATGTGATGGAGCCTGCTTGAGGGAGGGGGCTGAGGGGCATGGTGGCCCTATACTGGTGGGGAAACTGAGGCACAGGGAAGGATGCACCACGCACAGAGGGCGGGCATGGAAACCCCGGCATGACATTGGAACCCTGAAAGGGGAACATGGTGGTGACAACATTTAGGGAAATCCCAAACTCGGAGGATTGAGCGTCTCCCTACCCGCAGATTTGAGGGGCCAGGAGAATGCACAGCACCACTCAAAACTCCCTGGAGAACTTCCCACCCTGCTCAAGGGCTTCATTCTCCCATCTCCGCAGGCATGATGCCAGGGGTCCTGCCACCCTCCGGTGCCCTCGTCCCCTGCGCCCCATCCCCACGGGGGCCCCCCGTCTTTGTCTGGCGGCGGCGGGCGGCTGCGGCTGGGCTCGGTCCCCTTGCAGGATACTGCAGAAGGATTTACTGTATTGCAGCTTGTGCTGGCTGCAGCCCAGCGCACAATAGATTAGCTGTAGCCCAGGGCAGCACGTTGCGGGGGAAGGAAGGTGGGATTCATCCGGCTGCAGATTGCAGGGCATTTGCTGCAGTATCCTGCAGGATCCGGACACTCGCTCAGGACACCCCAACGCCCTCCTCCAGCCGGGCAGAGGGACATCGAGGGACTCGTGCAGCCCCCTCCTCATCCCCTCTGCCACATTTCATGGCAGGGATGTTTCTCGGGGCCACATGGGCTGGGGGACAGCCTGCTTGTTCCCTATCCCCGTTTGGAGGTCCGGAGGGGCTGCGGTCCCCGATGGCACGCAGGTGCTGCGGGGGACACCGCGGCCCCCCTCGCTGGGTGCGACGGCACAAAGCTGGTGCAGGGAGGGAGCCAGGGACTGCAAGCAGCACTAATTGATCGCGATTAATTCAGCTCCTACCTCCTCGGGTGGCAGGAGAGATGCTGAGACACAAGCGCAGCCCAGAGAGCTCCCCAAACAGGCTCTGCTCTCCCCCGTGCCCACCCCTTCCCCCCGCGGGGGACCCACGCTGCCGGTCCCTGCGGGTGTGGGGGTCTCTGGTGGGTGTCCAGCTCCTGCTGCTGCCTCAGAAGTGCTGGGGATGGGTCTTTGGTGTGGACCCACATTCCCGAGGTGCTGTTTGAGGGTGAGGGTCCTGCTAGCACACCACCCTCTCCCCCTGAGATGCAGGGAAGGCACACAGGGAGATGATACTCAGGCGATGGCACAAGGGAGCAGATGGGCCAGGGGTCACTGATGGCCTCGTGGCGACACTGTGACATCTTCAGCAGTGTCACCAGCCAGTGGGTGCAAACCAGGGGTCGCAGGAGTGCTGCTGCCACCTCCTCCAGTACCCAGATGCCACCCCGCTGGGGGATATCAGGCACCCGGTGGGCATCCCGCAGGCGCCGCGGGCAGGGGGGCTGGCGCTGCGGGCGGGGGGACCCCGGTGACTGTCTGGATTTGGAGGGGAGTTTGGAGCCTGCGGATTCCGGCTCCATAATCCTACGTGGGATGCAGTTTCCACAGCAACAGCGGGTCAGAGGGCAGAGAGGGGAGCCGGCTGCTCCGCTTGGGATTGCAATCCTGCCGGCGCTGCCGAACGCCGCCGGGCGCGGTGTCGGGGCGCGGTGCCGGCTGGACCGCGGCAGGGCCGCGGTGGCGAAGGCAGGAGGTGGAGAGGGGGCCGCGTGGGGCGCGGGGGCGGCCGCGCTGGTGCTGCCGGGGAGGCGGCAGAGGCTCAGTGTGGCGTTGTCAGCAAAGATGTCACTAATTGTCTGCAGGAGCAGCAAACTCTCGTTAACCCTTGGGCAGCCGGCGGCGGGAGCGCTAGCGGGGCCGGGGGCACCTGGGGACCCACTGCCGAGTGCCCTGGGGCCGTCCCACCTCTGCCACCGCCCCGCTTGCACGGCTCTGGGCGAGTCACTGCACCCACCTCCCCGCAGCGCGGCTGCCGGGACACCAGTGTGTCCCAGTTGGTGACCGTGGGCAGCCCACTTGTCCCATGGGCTCTGGCTTTGTCCCCACTGCCTGTGGTTGTGCCAGCACTTGGGCAAGCAGGAGCACAGAGGCAAATGCAGTGCCAGGGCCACTGAGCAGGGTCACCTCCACCCCTGGCCACTTCCACTCCTGGTCACCTCCTCCACCTCCATCCCCGGCCACCTCTGTCCAGCTCCATTCCCAGCCACTGTCCCCACAGGCACCCCCAGCAAGCGCAGTGGGTACAGAGCGGGACCCAGCACCCACAGCACGGCCACCACCCAACTCATACCGCACTCCACACCTCACCACGGCTCCATCCTCACGGGAAAAGGACACATGGCCCCACGGTGACGCTTGGGCACGAGGCATGAGCACCCACCCTGCCCCGGGAGGCTTTGGCCAGGGCTGGCACAGGCGTAAGCGCCGGGCCAGAGGCAGAAATGGCTTTTCCACCTCTCAGCCAGCTCCAGGTAGACCTGGGAGCGCTGCCGGGAAGCGCTGACGTCGGCAGGAGCGGGTGGGGGCGGCGGGGGGGGGGCGGGGCCGGGGCCGCCCGAGCNGGGGGGAGGCCGGGGCCGGGGCCGCCAGAGCGGGGTCAGCAGAAGGCCTCCGGCTCCGCTCGCCCCTGCCAGCCGCCCCGCGGACCTTTTGTTCCCATTCAGCACCTTTCCCAGCACCTCCTGACTCCCGGGGCTCCTATCCGGGGGGCCAGGGCAGGGGCCGCCTCTGATACTGTGGGTTTGGGTGAACAGGATGTGCCCAGCGTGGCTCATGGCACAGGGACCCAAATGACGATGAGGACGTGGGCACATCCGGCCCCAAGGTGAGGTGACTGGAGGAGGCTGTGGGGGCTCTGCGTGTGGGACCTGTACCCAAACCTAAAAACCTGAGCCCCACCTCCCTGACAGCCCTGGGAGGGGTCAAGGGGAGGAAGGCAGCATGGCTCGGCATCCCAGTGTCCCGGAGCATCCCCTGGGTCCCCACTGCCGTCCCAAGGTACAGCCAGCCTGTTGAGTGAAGGGGACGGATCCTGCACGGCACTAGAAAATGGGTACAAAACCAGTGCTCCCACTGCAGGCAGCCACTGGGACTGGAAGAATGCAGGGCACAGCCCTCTGCCCCCATTCCTGGCATCCCAACACCCCCGCAGCACACAGGGACACAGAACTGCTGGCTGAAGCTCACCCTGCGTGGTGACAGCAGCGGGGACCCCAGGAGAGACCCCAGCTCTGCCCGTGCCCCCAGAGCCGCCGCTGGTGCCTGGGAGGAGCCGGGCTGGGCAGGTCTGGATATGTCCAAGGACTCTCCCAGCCTCCAAGGACTTTCGGCTGGGATTTCCTGTGAGGGACGCAGGTTTGCAGATGTCACAACGCTCCGGGATTTCTGCTTCGTGAGCTCCTTGGACCCACACTGGCGTCAGCCTCAAGGGTGCCCAGTGGTGGGGAATACTTTTGCCAAAGCTCCCAGGGTAGCACTGTCAGACTGGGACAGCACCACCCTGCCCAGTACGGCTTACTGCTCCTGCGGGGCACCCTGCAGCTGGCACTGGCTCTAAACAGCTCCTCAGTGCAGCACTGCCTGGGGGCCTCCTGGTCCCTGACATCCCTTCCATCCCTTCCAGCTGGGGTGCAAACACTCCCCTGGATGCAAATTCATCCCACTGCAGGGTGCAAACCCATCGCTGGGTGAAGCCCTCCCCTGGATACAAACCCACCCCTGGAAACAAAACCATCCCCGGGTGAAGGTGACTATTCATCCCTGGATGCAAACCCATCCCTGGGTGCAAATTCACCTCGCTACAGGGTGCAAACGCTCACCTGGGTGAAAATCCATCCGGGAGTGATAATTTATCCCTAGATGCAAACCCATCCCTGGGCCCAAATCCACTCTGGATGCAAATCCAGCCCCAGGGTGCTGCACCCCATTCCACTGCCTTTCCACCAGCACCTCTCTCCTTCCCCAGCTGCCCCAGCCCAGCCCAGTGCCGCCCCGGCCCCCCACCACTGCCACCAGTATCCTGCTGCCAGCCACGCCCTCCGGATCCGGCAGACAGGTCTCTCCCCCCCAGGCTCCCTGCTCGGTGTCTGGCTGAGCTAAGCGTATTTAGCGCTTTTAATTGTTCTTAATAAATCAATCCCGCCAGCCCCTTAAATCATTTTTGTGGCTTCCCTCGCAGCCGTCCCCGCGGCCGTGCCGGTGTGGAGCCTGCTGTCTGCAGCGCTGCCGGGGGAAGATGGCTGGGATGGGGGCTCGGGATGCACCCTGCCCACCCCGCGGCTCCTCAGCCCCCCGGAGCTGCGTCAGGGGGGCTCTGCCTGCCGGGGTAGGGCCCCCGTGCCTCAGTTTCCCTCCTTGTGTGGGGTGTTTTGGGGATGCACCAGCTGCTCGCCCTCTCCCTGCTGTGTGGGTCCAGTCACGCCCGTATCGCACATTTTTTGGGGACACTGAAGCACCACAAGTCCCTTCTCTCACTTGGTCCTCCCCTCAGGGCCAGGTGCTGTGGGAACAGAGATGGTGGCAGTGGATGTCACCCATGTGGCACTGCTGTCCCAGCCTGCTGTGTGGTGGTGCCAGGACAGATGTGTCTTTTCCTCCGAGCCCCTGGTGCCACCGTGGACCCCAGGGACATGTGCCATCCCCTGCCCATGCCCAGCCAAGGCCTGAGCCCCTGAGGGCACAGGATGAGGCCAATCCAGCTTGTGACACCCAAGTGGGATCAGTGCAGTCCCCAATCCCTTCCAGGTGGCTTCCCGAGGCTGGGATGATGCTGACACTCAGCTGAATGACAAGACTCCAATTTTTGGGGACACACTGTGCACCCACATCACCCCCCGGCATGCTGAGCTCCATCATCCCACCACCCCACCCCAGCCCACATCCCATCCATCATTTTCCACGGCAGGAATGAACACCCAACACTCAGGCCAGCTGCCGGGGGAATGTCACCAAACAGCCCATGCTGGCTTTGGGTGACAAGCAAACCCGGCAGGGTGACAGCCCAAGCAGGATCAGTGCAGCCCCCAACCCCCTCCGGTGACTTCTCGGGGCTCGGTGCTGCACCGGGGTAGCGGTGGCACCCAGCTGGATGAGCACACTCCTGTTTTGGGGGTCTCATTACACACCCCACACCATCCTGAACGCCCTGCAGCATCTCCCAGCACACCCAGCCCCACCTCCTGCTCCATCCCACCCTCCTGCAGTGCATCCTCATCCATCCGACCAGCCAAGGTGCATCCTGCTCCATCACGCTACCCAACCCTGCATCCTTCTTCATCCCACCACCTAATCCTGCATCCTGCACCATCCCACCACTCCACTCCACATCCCATCCACCACCATCCCGCCAGTCACGCCAGCCCTGCTGATATGTTCATCAAGGAGGAACACCCAGCACTCAAGTGGGGTCCGTGCAGCCCCCAGCCCTCTCCAGGTTCTCAGGGCTCAGAGTTGCACAGGGGTGACAGTGACACCCAACCAGATGGCAACGGTCCTATTTTTGGGGACACATTTGAACCCCACCCCATCACCAACAGCCTGCAGCATCTCCCAGCACACCCTACCCCTCATCCTGCTCCATCCCACCACCCAAACCCACATCCTGAACCATCCCATCAGCTAAACCCTCATCCCATCCATCACCCAACCCCACAACCACCATCCCACCAACCCCTCCAGCCCCGCTGGCATTTTCCATGGCAGAGATGAACACCCAGCACCCAGGATGGCTGCCGGGGGACGTGTCACCGAACAGACTGTGCTGGCTTTGGGCAAAAAACAAACCCGGCAGGGCTTGGAGGGAGAGAGCTAACCTTGACACAGTTGCAGCAGTCACTAATAGCAGGCAATATGCCTGTTCTTGGGGGACTGTTGCAGTTGCTAAGATACTGGCAGCCGTGTGAATGGAAATGGGTCAGTAAACCTGTGGAGAGATAGTGTGACACTGTAACCGGCACAGCTGTTGCAGCCTACATCGAAATCCCACCCTTTCAATATTTATCACTCTCCGCCTTCGGTTCCTTCCTCCCAGCAATTTTTTCCACGTTGGTTTTGCCCGGGGTTGGTGAAATCACCCCGAAGACTTTAATGAAATGAGAGGTGGTGGAGCGCTGGGATGGGGTGGAAAAGGCGCTGTGCAGGGGCATGAGCAGGGAAATTAAAGCCCCCACTTTGGGTGGGTGTCTGTCCCCCCCTCCCTGCCCCACTCCATGAGCAGGATGGAGCCAGTTCTTGGAGAGATTTAACAGGAAACAGGCTATAATCCCCCTCGTAGGAAAACGGGTGAAAAGGTCAATTTACTTCTGTCCCTCGTTTAGGCACTGTGGTGAAATTACACACTCGCAGGAGCCGCTGCGCATGGCTGGGAGAGGAGGGAGCGGTGCTTGTGTCCGTCCCGGGCTGTGTCTGTGTGTCCGTCCCGCCTGCTGCATGCCCTGAGCCTTCCCAAGGCACCCCGACCAGGAGCAGCACCCCCGAGCCCCGGAGCAGCACCCACGGGGCCCCACAAGCGACACCCACAGACCCCAGGATCCCATCCCGTGTCTCGGTGCACGCCACGCACCCGCGAGGGCCCTGCATGCCCCGTCCTGACCTCACTGCTCCAGCATCTCCCCACCTCCTCCAACACCTCCCCAAATGCTCCAGCACCCTCTAAAATGCTCCAGCACTGCCCCCATGCTCCAAATGTTCCAGCAGTCTCCTTAATGCTACAGCTTCAAGTCCTCCATCATTCATCTGATACTTCAGTATCCCCACCCCAGGTACCCCAACATCCCTCCAATGTTCCGGCATCCCCCCAAATCCTCCAGCATCCTCACCCCAGATGATCCAGCATCCCCCTAAACACTCAAAAATCTCCCCAAATACTTCAGCATCTCCCCAAACATCCCAGCACTCCCCCCAAAGGCTCCAGCATCCCCACAACGTCAAGCCCTGATGCCACCACCCCCTGCCCCACCCTCTGCCCCACCCTGGGTTCAGCCCCCGCTGCCTTTGGCGCTGCCACAACTCAACCGGGGCAGGAGGGATTGATCCAGGACCCCTGGAGCCGGAACACAGCCCCGGCAGGACGCTGTGAAGCGTCCCGTGTCCCCTGTCCCCAGCCGCTGTCCAGGTGCGGGCCAGGAGGGGGGTGCTGGCAGGCGCTTGCTGTCCCAGCTCTGGCCGGGACCCTGCTGCCGGGAGGAGGGTGAGAACATCTGGTCGCAGGGAAGAGGGACAAGCCCAGGGAAAAATGCCGAGCTCTTGGAAGAGGCCCTCACCGCCGCGGCTGGGGTGGAACAAACCCCAGCATCCCTCCCGCGCCACAGCTGCACCGGGGAGGGGAAACTGAGGCACGGTGGAGCCAGACAGGGCGATGTGGGGTCACAAAACGGCGAGCGCCGGGGTCACCCCCAGCTCCCAGGCTGGAGGAGCATCGCCCACGATTTATAGCCCAGGGTCTGGCATGAGGGGTGCAGCAGGGAAGGGAAGGAAGGCTGCAGGGAGTGAGGGGAGCAGCAAGATCTCCTCCTCCTCCCAAAGACGCTCCCTGCCACCCCCCCCGCAGGTGGCTGGAGCAGAACGGTTGATATGGAGACAGGGAAGCACAGACTGTCTGGGTAAGGTGACATTCGACAGATGCCAGGTTCAGACTCGCTCCAGCCAGTATTCCCACCCCTCCTGACTGCCTGCCTCCAGCCCCGCGCAAAGGCATGTGCAGGGAGGGGGGCAGGCCGGGCAGGGGCGGATGGGGGAGTGGTGCACCCTGTGATCTGCTGGGAGGTGAAATGACACCTTGTTCCCATCCTGAGGTACCGGCACCCTGAGTGTCCGCTGCCAGGGCAGACCTGGAGCCCCTGGACCTCCAACCCTGCACCTCGTGGTGCAAGTCAAGGTGCCATGACCCCTGTGAGCACCCACCCAAAATGATGGGGGACCCTGCCTCGTGCCAGGCGGGCACAACTGGAAGATCTGGGGGACACATCTGGGGAAAGGATCACCCCCCTCCTCCCTCCCTACTCCCAACTTGCAGAGGGGGCAATTAGCTGACGCCTAAGAAGAAATGGCCCAACTTTGGGGGGAGCACAGGCTTCGCATCTCCCACCCAGGCAGGCTGACACTGGGCATGACAGCCCCTTGTCCCCAGGTTCACTGCCCAGGGAGGGGTCCCAGAGTGCCAGACCCCCCCACCCCAGACTGCAGTCCTGGCTCTCTGCACCGCGGCAGGGTCCCCCGTGCCCTCTCACCCCTCCAGGCTGGAGATCAAAGGGATGCTGGAGAGATTCCTGGCACGCAACCAGCCGAGACCCCCTGGTCCATGCGGACAGGGAGAGACAGGGCAGTGGCAGGGAACGGGCACCCCCCTGCACCCCGAACAAGGCTCGTGCTCTGCAGTGAAGAGGTGATCTGGCAGGGAGGGGAAGGAACAAACACCGTGGGTGCAGCACTGGGTGGGGGAGCCCCAAGCACTCTCCTGTCAGATCCTCTTGCAGGGGCAATAGTGCTCCCCCAGGCCCCCAGGAACTGGAATGGCTCCCGGGGTCCATTGAGCAGGATGATGGGGGCTGCCAGCCCACACAAAGCCCCTCCAGCCTCTCCCCGTGCCTCCGGCTGCTGCTCCCTGACCCCCTGTGCGGGGAGGTTGGAAACCGCTAATGAGCTCGGCCCTTTCCCAGCAGCCCGGCCGCGGGTGGCCCCGGCAGGTGTGGGTCACCGCTCGCCCCGCCACGGCAGGGACGCCGTGGTCTGGATCGCTGGAAACGGGAGGCGCCTGGTGAGGGGCTGCAAAGCCTTTGGCATAGGCGGGATGGGCTCCAGCACTCACTCAGGGTCTTCTGCCTCCTCTTCCTCACCCTCTGTCTCCCAAATATCCCCAGTCTGCTCTGCAGTGATGCTTGGCATAGCCCCAGCTGGGACACGGCACTAACCTGGGGACACCCCGCACCCCGAGACGGGAGGACACAGCCCCTCTCCTTCCTGCTCCCTCCGCTGCATCTTCCACCTTCTTCCTCCTCCTCTCTGCCCTAAAGCCAGACGGATTTCATCGCTCTGCTGAGCTCCAAACTCCACTTCCAGATTTTCAGTGCGACCTTCTGGCTACCTGGATCCGGCACTGCAAGATGCCCCCTCTGATCCCCCCTCCCCTCCGGCCCCCCAGCATCCCCGGGGGAGCCGGGGCTGGATGCAGCCAGGAGCGGGATGCAGGGGGAAGCTGGGGGTGGCCGAGGAGGAGGAGGAGGAGGAGGAGAGAGAGGTCGGGCTGCACCTGGATACAAGGCCAGCCTCAGGAGGCTTGGGTTGTTGTGTTTAACCCAGCCTGGCCCAGGGAAAAGCAGAAGCATGGTCAGAGAGAGCCTGGCAAACTCGTAGCACATGTGGGAGGTGCTGCCGTGGTTCCTGGGGCAGCCTTTGGCCTCACTGCCTACACGGAGGGCCCCTCCAAAGGGCCCCTGCTCTCCTGGGACACCGTTCTGCAGGGATGTGCCCCTTCCCCAGGCTGCTCTTGGCTCCCCCAGCCCGGATCCTACCCCAGGGAGGTCTGTGGGACCCCTGTGTCTGGCTATCACTGATCACAGATAACCAGGGGAAAGAAAGAGGGAAAGAAGGGAGGAACAACATATAACTCCCCAAATACCCCAAACCCTTGCTCAGGCACATGAGGCACCACGGGGTATAGAAAAGCAGCAAAAAAAAAAAAAAAAAGAAATCCAGGGAAACAGCTGGAAAAAGCCCCAAAGCCCCAGGTCACCCCCACACGCTGCCCCCTGCCCTCACTGCTCTCCCCGCCGGTTATTTTCAGCCCTCTGCATCCCCCCTCCTCCTCCTCCTCCCCATTCCCTCCCGGCACCCTGCTCTCCTCCGCTCGCTCTTGCATTCTGGTATTTGGTGTGTTCCTCAGCTGCAGGAAATTCCTGATGCTCTCCATCATGCAGCCTGCGCTCGCATCCCCCGCCCTGCCCGGCTCCCCTCCAAAGGACAGCCATGTGCCGGACAGCCAGCGCCGCCGCCATCGCTCCCCTCCCAAAAACGGGATTTACTTCTCCCTCTTCGCCTGCTCTTTTTCCTTTGTTTTTTTTTCCCCTTCAATTATTTTCGACTCTAACCCTGCAAAACACCCCCTCTCCATCTGCGCCAAGGGCTGAAGCTGCCCAGCTCCGGCCATTCCCCTGCCTGGCTTTTCCCTCTTCGTCTTCCTCTCTTCGCGAGACCGCTCCTGATCTTATTTTAATTCGTCTCAGACGGTGTTGGAGTGTTATTTTAAGAGAGAGGATATGCACAGACATTGTGTTTTCTGCTTTTTCCTGGCCCCAAGCCAGGCTCTCTGGGCTGTCAGCTACCCACTGTGTTGCAGTCACGTGTGGGAAGAGGCAGCCAGAGCCAGCCTCACAACTCCTGGTAGCAACATGGAAATCAAGTGTGCACTTTCTTCCCTCTGTATGTGTCTGTATTATTAATAGCGTCTCTCTCTGTGAGTTATCCATAATGTATCTTAATACCTGTCCGTCGGTAAATGATGTATCACGGACCACTCGCGCCCACGGCTGCACGCGCTGCCGAGGGGGGACAGGCGGTGTGGCAGTGCCACCATCACCCCCGAGGTGTGGCACGGGGATGGGGGACAGGACAGAGGGATAGGGATGGGATCTGGCAGCCACGAGCCGCTCCGGTGTGTCCCAGCCTGCTGGCACCGTGGTGAAATGGGCATGTGGGGAGCAGCGGGGTGCCGCGGGGAGGATGGGGCCAGCTGGCACTGGGATGGCACTGAGCGATCCCTGTCACTGGCCAGGAGGTGCCGGGGGACACCGATGTCCCACGCTGTGGGCACTGACACTCGCTGCTACAAGCTCACAAAGGAATGGGACATGTCACTGCACACCCGAGGAACTGCAGGAGGCCAGTGGGTAGCAGGGAAGGTACAGGATAGATTGGCACCGTATGGCACGGGGGGGATGGACATGGCACGGGGGGGATGGACATGGCACGGGGGGGATGGACACAGCACAGGGCTCAGAGCTCTGCAGGACACAGATGTGTCCCATGAGGCTCCACCTCAGCTCCACCTCAGCTGCCCCCGAGTCATACACCCAGAACTGGGGTACCACCCAGGCCCCTGCATGCAATGAGAGCTGGTGCTGCCCCTCTACAGGCTGTGGGGTCCCTTGTCCCCTCTGCATCCTGGGGACAGAGACACCAGGGTATGTAAACACTCCGGGACTGGGGTCTTCCCAGTGCTAACCAGTAATACAGAGACCACGTATTGATCCATACAGTGCCTACACCCCCATTACACCTATAAAGCACACGTGCAGGCAAGAGCATGTGGACACGTCCATCACATCCCCCCCTGTGCACCACCTTGACACACAGATGTGTGCAGGTGTTGTTTGAACTTGTCAGTGCATGGGGCTGCCAGCAATGTCCCCTGCCAGCAATGTCCCTGCCTGAAGTGTCCCGTTCCCACAGTAGCCCCTGCACATCCCTGCTGGAACACCATGCCNCACACCATGCCCATCCCCACACACCATGCCCACCCCCACACACCATGCCCATGGATGCTGCAGCGTGCAAGGACAGAGGAGCACCCCAACCCCGGGGGGTGCCGAGACGCGGCAGCCCTGCACCCTGACACACAGTGGGAGCAGCGTGGGTGCCAGCACCCAGCTGGGGTCACGGGGAGCAGGAATCCAGGAAGGCGAACTGGAGCTCAAGGCTTCACATTTCTGGATTCTGGTTCCCGTTTCTGCTCCCGGCTGTTTCCATGGAAACTGGCGTCGGACCTGGGAAAATAAGGTTAGGGTTTGCAGCGGAGGCCCACTGCCAGCCTGCCTGCCTCTGCGCCCCTCCAGCCGTGCCGCCGCACCGGGGCACATGCCTGGGTAGCCCCCACACCTGCACCCATGGGATGCTCAGGTCTGGAGGCTCAGCTGCACCGGCAGCCCCTGGCATCTTCCAGCATCCTCCATCCTTCCACCTGGTGACCCCTGGGAGCCTGGCACACACGGTAATTTGGGATCTGGGACCACCATGCTGCTCCCTGGCATGCTGGTGAGGGTGGCGAGTTGGTGATGGCACCCACTGGACCCAGAGCCCTTCCCTGCTACCCCACTCTCTTCCCTGGTGCTCCAAACCTGGCACAGCTCAGCCTCCATGGAAACCTCCCAACAATGCTCATGTGGCCATGACACCCCACCAGCCCCACTGGGACAAGGGACACTGAGACTGTCCCCACTACTGACACCCCATTTGCGGGTTTTACAAGGACCCAGCCTCGGCAGCAACATCACCCTCCCCTTCCCCAGCTCAGGATCCCCAATTGCTCCAGGGAAGGTGGGGAGTTGGAGGGGGGAAGAGAACCAGGACACGACACCTCGGGGGAGCCGTGAAGACTAATGAATGGAGGCTTTTAAAAAGCACTTTGACTGAGAAGTGCTATAGTAGGAACTAATTATCCCTCCCGCCTGCGCGCACCCTCGCACGCCGGCGCAGCCGCGTCCCGCTCCCTCCCGGAGCCACAGCTGCAAAATCGCAGCCAACCCCGGCACCGAGCACCACGGCCACGCCAGCCGGCATCGCCCTGGCCGGGGAAGATTCCCTCTGCTACCCCTCCTGTGCCCCCCATGTGCCTGTGCCCCCCACTTTGCTGCCATGGCCCCCCGGCAAAGCTGGCAGCAGCGGGCTGGGGGCACAGGGTGGTGCTCGCCCCCCTCCTCGCACTGGGGTTTTGGGGAATGTTTCCTCTTTTATTAGAATCCGCCATTTTACAGTGATGGCAGGTAGGGATGCTCAGGGATGGATGGCACCTGGCACCGTGGGGTGGGCGGCAGAGCCGGCACAGACCCTTGTCCCCTCGCAGGTGTGACCCTGCAGCCCAACCAGTGGGACCAGCCCTTCTCCCTGCTGCAGGGAGACGCCCCAAATGCTCACCCCGCTCAAACGAGCAGGTCCTCACGCTGCCAACCCACAGCACCCACAGTTTTGGGGCGGTGCCGGCGGTGCTCCCTGTTCCTCCGCAGCCCTGGAGTGGGATCTGGCGCAATCCCACCCTGCCGTCCCAGCACTGCCCGCTGCCCCATTTCGCATTCCAGTGTGGGCCGGCCTCGTTGCCCTCCCACTCCCACCCCCACCCCGGGCTGCGTTTCAGCTGTTGTTGAATTCTGTCCAGGCTGGATTCATCACAAGAGCCCTCAAGCGGCTGCAAACAAACAGAAAAAACAGGGAGCAGGAGCGCGCGGAGCGATCGATCGGCGCTGGGGGGGCCTGAGGCCCTTTGGCAACGCCAGACCAGCCTCAAATTCCTCACTTCCAAGAGAAAAGGAGCTGGGGATGAGCGGCAGGAAGAGGGGGATGGACAGCACAACAGCCACCAGCCGCTGGACCATGGCGGCGAAGCCCCCGGGCACGGTGCTGCGGTGATGGTCACATAGTGGTGGTGGCTCTCCCTTCCTGGTGGAGACGGGCTTGTACCGCTCTGAAACTTCCCTCTTGTGGTTACTGCAGTTAAAAAGGCAAACGGGAGACTTGGGTGCATGAAAAAAGGAATAGGAAATGGCACAAAGGATGGGAGCACCGAGCAGCGATGGCACTGGGGTCAGGGTGCTCGTCTCTGGGGCAGGGGGAAGGAAGGACCCCTCACCCTGGCACCGCAGAGGGGACCGGGCGTTGGGAACGTGTGGCATGTGGCTGTGGCCCCAGATCCCAGGGATGGATGGTAATGGCAGGGGAAGCAAACACCGGCACCGCTCTGGTGGGAATTGCCACCACTGGAGCTGTGGGGTCAGGTTGCTGCGCCTGGGTTTTTAAGAGGGGCTGGATAATTTTTACCACCACTAACGATCCCATCTGTGCCTGACACGCTCCAGCTCCGAGCCCAGCGTTCCGGCAGGGCTCCCACACCTCCCTGCCAAGCCGCTCCAACTCGCCTCCCCCTGCCTCGACTGCTGACGGCTCAGGGCACAGACACGGCCCGTGCACAGTGCTGCTGGCACAGGGGGCAGCCGTGCTCCTGGCGTCTCCTGGTGCCACCACCGTACCCATCCACGCTGCTCTGGAGGACTGCGGGTGACAACCATGGTGTGGCCAATGGGGAAGGGTGGCAGTGACAGGGATGCCACACAGCCTGGGGGCACAGAGGAGCCTCTCCGGCTTCAAGGAGAATTTAGCAGGGTTTATTTTGGCAGCGGTCCCTTGCAGGGTGACACTTTCTGTCCTCCCTGTGCAGGGATGAGGACCCTGGGATGTGCTGGCACCATTTGCCCTCTTCCTGGCTCCAAACAAAGACCTGCTGGAGGATGCTGCTTTTTGGGAAGGGGCTTTGCAGCATCCTGCCTGCAGAACTCCCTGCCAAATCCCATCCAGTCAGGAGCTGAGGGGCACAGCACCGGTGCCTGCAGCACAAGGCTCCTCTCCCTGCAATGTCAACCTGCTGCTCCACATCCAAGGCTGCCCTTGGAAAAGCTGTCGGCTGCGCCGGCTGGTTTGCCAAGCCCAGGACAAGCTCTTTAGCTCGACTCTGCCAGAACAGATGCCTGGGCGACTGCAATTCTTCCTAGCATGGATGGAGGGGGGGATGTGTGGAAAAAAACCCAACCTCATTTAAGCATTGCAGTGGCCGCTCCTCCCTTCCCCAGCATCCACAGCGCTGCAGCCCCACAGAGGGTCCCCCAAAAAACTGAGGGGTGAAGCGGGGAGAGGCTGAGTGATGCCAGGAGGGAAGGCAATGCCCAGAGGGAGGATGGCGTGGCATAGCACATGCTGGAGCTGAACATGGCTCTGCTGCCAGCTGGGGAGGAGAGAGCGACCCGCTGCAAGGACAAGTGGGAAGCGCGAGCTTGGCGTGCCACTGGTGTCCTTGCAAACGCTCGCCTGCTCTGTCTCGATGCTCCCCACAAAACAACAAGCCTGTTCTCATGGCAATGTCCTCTCCAAAGAGCACAGGGAAGGGAGCATGGTGACATGCTCTGGAGGAGCTCCTTCTCCCCCCAGCACAGCACGGCCGCGGGGCAGGAGCTCCAGCCCGGCCATTGCACTGCTGGAGGAGGCCAGCAGCGTTTCCACATGGATATTTTCTTCCACTGGCTGCATTTTGGGGCTGCCAAAAGCCAAAACAAGAATGGAAACATCCCATTTTGCTGGCAAAAATTCAAGGCCGGGTTGGGGTTTTTTTCTTTGGTTTCGGCTTTTTCCTTTTTTTTTTGTTCTTGTCTTTGGTTACAAACGGAAATTCCCTGCCATGAAATCATGACGAAACCCCAAACCAAAACAGAGCTTGGACTGAAACCTTCACCCGATTTCCCGTGGATCCCATGTGGGGCTGGTCCCAGGGCTGGGGATCACCCCTACACAGCCCCGGGATACAGGATCGAGCCCAGACCCCATTGCCAGCCCCAGCCCCGTGTGAGGTGAGGGGATGTCATGGGGATGTCGTGCTTTGGAGATCCCTCCAGGGACCTGATGTGGTTCTGGCCTTGTCATGTGCCACTTCCCAGCCCTGTTCTACACCACCTTGCCTTGGTGATGGCACCTGGCAGCCGGCACCAGGCCTGACAAAGCACAAATTTGTCCACAGGGAAGCTGGTCCCTATGGATGGGGCCAAGCAGGGACTGGGACTGGGGTGCCAGTGGCTCCAAGCATGTCATTAGAGCAGTATTTGCTCCCAGGAAGGTGCTTTGCAAGAGTAGTTGCTGGGAATGGCCTCATCCAGCCCATCCGGGGAGTCCGGATGTGGCCAAGCCCTGGGGCTCATCCCTGCGGCCTGCCCAGCATTCTCTCCTCCCATTCCCTCTTTTCACCAGATGTTGGGGCTGGAGGATGAAACGTTCTTCCCACCCCAGTCCCTGCCACATCTCTCTCCAGCTCCCATTCCAGAGCCTGGATCCAGCCACACAGGCTGAATCAGGCTGAGCCTTTGTCCGGCTGCCCCCGCCGCGCTTCCCTTATCTGGCCCAGCCGCCTTGCCAAGAGCAGGCAGACGATGGCAGCAGCCATGGGCTGGTGGGGCCCTTCTCTTCTCCTCCTCCTGCCCCAAAGCCCCTGTGGCCACTGTCACCCCCTGCCAAGCGCTGCCAGCACCTCTCCTCCACCCCTGCCTGCTCCCCAAAACCGAGAGACCCCCCCTCACTGCTCAGTGCTGCACCCCATGCCACCCCTGGGCACAGCATCACAGTGTCAGCCCCTCTGCACCCCCAGGCTGCTCCTCCCTGGCGGAGAGAGGGTGCGAGCATCCCTTGGGGAATCCGAGCATCCCTCGGGAACTGCAGCCGAGGCAGTGCTGGGTGAGGCAGGGTCCGGGGGCAGCGTGGAGCCGGGTTATCTGTCTGCAGAGCTCCGTGAGCAGCAATTAACCTCAAGAGAGCAGCCGCGGCTCCTGCCAAGAACCACATTAGGTGTGTGTGGCAGCGTCTAGACATGCGAGAGACCAGAGGCCTTGATCTGGAGGAAGGCGGCTCCATCCCTTCCCCCTCTCCTTGCCCGCCTGCCCCACAGGGACCCCCTCGCTGGGGTCTGGCCAGCATCGAGGATGGAGCACCAGGAGGGATGTGGGGATGGGAGCGGGAGGCTGGGCTCAGCCCCGCATCCCTCTGTGTGGGTGTGGTTCCAAAGAGCTCCATGCTGGGCTATTAAACCAGGACTCTCCTGCTTGGCACATGGCATGGCACAGCATGGCACGGTATCACACTCTCAGGTCCCCCCCAGCCATCGGTGGGAGGAGGAGGAGAAAGGTGGTTGCAAGCACTGCCTGAGCCATCTCCCACCAGGAGATGTGACAAACATCCCATGGAGCCAGCAGCAAACCCTGTGAGGAGCCCTGGAGTAGGGATGGAGCTGGGAAGAGACCCAGCTCGCTGCCTCCCCATGCCAATCCTGTCACCTGGGGCAGGTGGGATGGAGCCAGGTGGGCACCGTGGGGGCTGGGCACCCTCCCTGTCAGTGTCCCTCACACCCATGACACCCCCTTGCTCTCACCTCCCGTGTGCAGCCACCCCAGACGGCTGCAGGATGCTGGGGAGAAGAGATTTTCCCGACGTTAATTAATTAAAATAAACAGCAAATTAAATACAGCAAAATTAAAATAGCTCCGGAAATTAATTTTCAACAAAACCCACCTGGAAAGGCTGGATATTTAAAGAATTAATGGAGCCCTCTGAGACCATAAAGAACCGCTGAGCTCCCAGCATCCACCAGCTCCCTCCGAGCCTGCCTGGGGACCCAGTGCTGTGGGGAAGCTGAGATAGGACCCGGGAATGGGACCTTGGGAAGGGACCCAGGATGGGACCTGCATCTCCTGGCAGCTCTTGGCTCGCAGGTGCCTGCACAGGCCTGCTGCTGCCACACTGGGAGGGAAGGATGCTGGAGAAGGGTGCAGGAATGCTCTACACCATCCCAGTGGGAAGCACCAGCCCCAGTTCTGGCTTGGCTGGACACAGGGCTCTGCAGGGACACTGAGCTCCGGACGGTTTTGGCCCGTGGCTGGGGGCAAATGTTGTGTGACCCGCTCGAGCACAAGGACGTCCCCGCCAACCTCCTGGCCAAAACCCACTGCACTGAGGGAAACCTTGACCTCCAAACCACATCTGCCTGGGTGCTCCGGGCCCCCCACAGCTCTCCCCACGCATAATCCCCCCGGCCAAGGAGGGATTACTGTGCAAACTGGCTGAGCAGCCGGACAAAGCTCCTTACCAGGCAGGGCGGGCAGATCGATGCACTCCCGAGGGGCCCGGCGGGGCACGGGCCGGGCTCCGGGCGGGCAGCGGACGGGGCGAGATGCCGGGGAGCATCCCCGCGCCCGGCCGGGCTCCGGCCTGAGACCACGCACAACTCGTCACACGGCTGGGTCGTGCCAAACCGCCCCGGGCTGGGAGGCCCATCCGGCGCCAGCCCTCCCACGGCACCGGCGGCGTTTCCTCTCCCTGCGCCCAGCGTGCGCACAGGCGCAGCGGCACAGACACCGGCGGGCGAGAAAAGGCTCCGGAAGGAAATGGAGAAAGCAAGATGAAGCTGGCAGGTGGAGAGCAGGAGGGGCCGCCGTCACCTCCGCCCCGGTGTGGGGTTCCAAGGGGCATCTGGGGGTCCCCACCTCGCCGGGGTGCCCGGCTGCGCTGCCAGCACTGGGCTGCTCTACTTCACCATCCGGGGAAACTGAGGCACGGCGGCCGCAGCTTCATGCGGAGCCCCCTCGCTCTCCCGGGGAGGGAAACGCTCCCCCCCGCCGCGGCCGGGATGACACCAGCTCCCCATCCTCCTCCCGCTCCACCCTGTTCCTGCAGGAACCCAGGAGTCCGGGCTCCGGGCAGGCAGCCAGGGCCTCCCTCCCGCCCTGCCTGCTCGGGCGCCCGCGGCCGGCTCCGGCCCTCGCTCCCGCATCCGTGCCCGGTTCACGCCGCACACACCTTCCCACCGCGTGTCAGGGCGACCTTGGAGCGCTGCCGCGGCCGCTCCGTGCCAAGCTTCCCGGCGATGCCCACGGCACAGCCGGGGGTGACGGATCGGCAGGAAGGGGGATTTTTTTCCCCATTTATTTATTCGTTGGGTGGGTTTTTTTCCCTTGCTGGAGACAAAGGCAGGCTGTGTGCCCAAGCGCAGGATCCGGGGGGTGCCGGCGGTGCCGGGACCCCGTGGCGATGCCGGGCCAGCCGCGCCGGGGGCTCTGGGTGGCCGGTTTCCTCTGCACACAGATGGCTGTTTCGACTCAGTCGAGCGCTTGACCTAAATCTCCTCCTGATCCACGGGAGCTGCAGTCCCTCAGCAGCACAGCTCAAGGCAAGGAGGAGGAGGAGGAGGAGGAGGAGGAGGAGGATGAAGCGGGGGACCGCG
>WEKY01036666.1:191948-207127 GCA_013390045.1 Picathartes gymnocephalus
GGCTGGGGAGGGCCGGGGAGGGGGAAAGGGGGAGACAGAAGGAGGGAGAGAAAAGAGAAGAGGCAGAAATAACAGCATCTGAAACTCTGCCTGCTGGAGGCTAATTGGTTCCGGCACAGCCTGGTTTGTTTGGCAATGTTTCCTCTAATCCTTCAGGCTCCGCGCTCCCGGCCCCAGGGACATGGGGACATCTCGACACCCGGCCAGCGCCACTGCGGCACTCCCAGCTTGGACCCCCTCCCACTCGGGGATGCAGAAGGATGATGCTGCGACCGGCTCTGCCCAGCCTGGGGTGCTCCCGAATCCTTCAGGCTCTGCACTCCCAGCCCCAGGTACATGGAGACATCTCAACGCCCAGCCAGTGCCTCTGTGGCACTACTGACTTGGATCCCTCTCCCACCCTGGGATGCTGAGGGGTGATGCTGGGACCACCCTGAAGTTCTCCTGGGGCTGCACCCTGCCGTGGTGACATCCTGGGAACGGGATTCGTGGTGACACCCTGGGGACAGGGTCCCCTTCCGCAGCGCTGGGCACAGGGATGCTCAGAGGGCTGGGCAGGCGATGGCTGGAGCGGCAGAGGGAAGGGACGGGAAGGGAGGGGAAGGGAAGGGGGGCCTCCACGGCCCAGCACGGCCGAAACAGAGCACTAGCCAAGAGTCGGCAGCTTTGTTCCAGGTGCCGGCTCCCTTTTTTTCATTAGGCTAATGGGATGCGGATGCATTATTCCATTCCACATGCTGCTAATGAACCACTCAGGCCAGTGCATTTGCATTAATGTGCAAAGCACTGGAGGAGGGTGGAGTGGCTGCATCTGGCCAAGGCTGACCTTCCCTGCACCGCCCAGCCTCCTCAGGCCGCGCTGCGCTCCCACCACTCTCCTACCACCCGCCCTGGACCCAGGAGCTCCTCGGAACGGCCCCGATGCACATTCCAGGACACCATAACCAGCCCTGAGCCACCTCATACTTGCTGCCCGCGTTGTCCTCTGGCCTGTACGGTGCCTGGCCAACTCTACCACTCCTTCCCATATGGATCATGGATGACTGCCCCCTGCCAGTGCCCTGCTCTGTACCCCGTCCCCAATCCAAAAGTGACCACAGCATTCCTCCTGCACTCTCCACTGCTCCCCAAAAAGCAATCACTCCCACCTCCTGCAAGGAAACCTGCTCAGCATGTCCCTCCTCCCCAGTTACTTGTACTGGGACCTCCCAGCACCACCCCAGAACTCCCTTCCAGCACCCCAGGGGAGCAGGGGGCCCTCTCCCAAGGCCCCCCACCCCCGAGCTGGCAGGCAGCGCTGGGCGCGGGCGTCACTGGAGCCCTTGGGTTGTTTGTTACGGCTCCCAACTGCCTCTGTCCCCGGAGAGGTTTCGAAGGCGAGTGACCCACGAACTGGAATGCACAAAGCCTCCAGCAAACAGAGCCAGCTGCCTGCGCCCGCGCAGGGGGGGTGGTGAGGGGAGAGCAGCCGGCCCCGCGCCTCGGCACAGCACGGCACAGCACGGCACGGCACAGCACGGCACAGCATGGCACAGCATGGCACAGCATGGCACGGCACAGCACAGCATGGCACAGCACGGCACAGCATGGCATGGCACAGCACAGCACGGCACAGCATGGCACAGCATGGCACGGCACAGCACGGCATGGCACAGCATGGCCCCAACACAATTGCACAGCCCTGATGTCCTCCCAGAGTGGGCAACCACCTGGCTGAGGTGAGATAAGAGCAGCCCATTGGTCTTGTCAAGTCCCCAGTGTCATCAGCTATCCTGAAGGTCCCCAAACCTCCATGTCCCACTTCCTTCCTTCCTTCCAGCCTGTTACTTGGCAGCATATGGCCTCCCAGAGCTGTGCTGGGATCATGCTTCACCTCTCGCCTGTCTGCAAGACACAAGTCCTTGGGTGGCCGAAGGACCTTTAGGACATGGGACAACACGGTGGCAGTGCCAGGTCCCTGCCTTGGTCTTTGCCACCTCCCCAGGTGCTGGAGGGCTCCCAGCTGGAATCAGCGTGGCTGAGCAGGGCTCTGCTTGCCCTGGGTGGGCACGGCAGGGTCTCAGCAGCTCCGTGCCCGGCAAGTGTGCGAAGCCCCCGCACTGGAGCGCGTGCACGCGGGTGTCTGGGTTTGTCACAGCCCGGTGAGCAAGTTAATCTCAGGCTCCCTGACACGTGGAATAAAATCGCGATCCCATAATGGAATTCATTCATCTTCCTGTCCAGGCAAAGAACAAGCCCCCCACTGCCCGCTGGGGCTGGGGCCAGGCCAGGCCAAGGTGGCCGGTGCCCAGCTCCCAGCTGGGGGTCTCTGCCTGCACCCACCCTCCTTCCTGCCACGGGACCCGACTGGCACCGGAGCCATGTTCCTGTGAGCGGAAACCCAGGAAGGTGCCAAACACTGGGTGCTGCAAAGTGTTCCCTTCCCAGGGGACATCAGCCATGTCTGTGGGGGCAGCTGGGGTCACCAAGGAGGGTTGAACTCCCCCAGGGTGATCCGGGGTCCTGTCACACCAGAGGGAAGGCACAGCACTCATGAGGGGAGAAAGGGAAACTGAGGCAGGTGGCGGTGTTGGGAAACGGCAATCCAGGTGGCATGAAGGGCACAGGGGAAGATGTCCCTCTGTCCTTGTGTCTTTCTGTCCCTCCAGCTCCTTCTCCACTGCCAGTGCCTTGGCCAGCCCTGGTACAGAGGACCCATCCCAGGGACTCTACAGGGATGGCACCATTTGGGGCACCTGTGGGGGACCCCAGCACAACCGCAGGGACTGCCTCACCCGCAGTCATGGGTACAAGTAATGGGGAAAATCTCAGGAGTCTGGGCAGGGCAGGAGGCCACAGGGTTGCCACGCTACTTTGTGCCTCATTTTCCCTCTGGCACCCACGTTGAGGCCACCCCCAGTCAGGAAAGTGGCCCCGCGGCCAGGAGAAGAGGAGGAGGAGGAGGAGGAGGAGCAGCNGTAGGAGGAGGAGGAGGAGGTGGAGGAAGAGAAGGAGGAGGAGAAGGAGGAGAAGGAGGAGGAGAAGGGCTGCTCCTTCTCAGGCACACAAAGCCCCTTTCATAGGGGCCGAGTTTGGATTTCCTCTGCCAGCCCAGCACCTCACTGCCTCCTGCCCTGCCAGAAACGCTGTGGTCGGAGTGGGCAGCTGGCGGGTGGGATGCCTGGAGGGACACAGGGGCCTTCAGGTGGCTTCATCCCTCACCCTGACCGTCCCCATGATTTTCCCCTCCTGTCAGCTTTTAATTATACCCCTAATAAAAGTCACTTTGCAGGGGTACAGGAGCTTTGTTGCTCAGGAGCTCATCTGCTCCTGCTGCTCCTTTCCTGCTTTAAACCGTAATCCTCAGCTGGGGACACTGCAATTAGCCACCGTGGAGCTGTGCACCGTGTCACCGAGGATTAGGGCTCACTTCGGTGGGGAGCTGGGGCACCCAGCCCTGGTGTGGGTCGATGTCCCTTTGCAGGATGGGGTCTCCCCCCTACAGCCCCCAAAAGAGGGGAACAAGTTTAAGAGCCCCCCAGAGCCAGGCATCCCCCAGCCCACCTGCTCGGGGCACCCACTGCCTGCACCCTGCAGGGCACCAGTGCCACTGGGTTGTTTTTGGGATGCACAGGATCCACAGAGCCCCTCTGCCAAACCCCTGGAATCCCCTGCGCAGACAGATCCAAGCCGCTCTTCCCAGGGGTCGGGTGGCTTTGTACAATGTGACTCTGGGGACAGCAGTGGGGCTGGGAAGACCAACAGGAGCCCCAACCCACACCTCTGCCTGTCTGTGAGCACCGGGGCCCATCCCCGAGGCCCTGTGTCCCCGGGGGGCGGGGAAGGAGGGAAACTGAGGCACAGGGCACCAGGCGCACACGCTGAGAAGCTGGGGACAGATGTGACACCGGTGCAGTTTAGGCGACGTGGGACCCTCGTGCACGGTGCAAAAGCCACGTCTACAGCACGGCAAAGGGGTCGCTGGACTCTTCGAAGGCCCTGAAAGGAGCCCGCGCGTCGCTCCCCGGTGCCTCTCGCCAATCAGCCTCTTGCCGGGGCTGGAAGGGGAGCGCGGGCGCTCGTTAGCAGCCGCTCATTAGGAGCCCTCCGGGAGGATGAAGGTACCGGGGGCACCTGCACCTCCGTTTAATGAGCTGCAGCACCATTAAATGTTGGAGGGGACCTCGGGCACGGTGGGGGTGCTGGTGCGGGGGCTGCCCCCACCCTGACCCCCACCCAAAGCAGGGTGTGGGTCCCTGTGCCGGCGTGGCCACGGGAAAGGAGGAACGCGGGGAGTTGAGTCATGGTGACAACTGCGACGGCGGTGGCAGCTGCTGCCAGGAATACCCCGAGGTCCCCACCAGCGCCGGGGGGCGCCCTGGGGTCTCATTTCCCCTCCAAACCAGCACCCACGGGCGCTGCACAGAGAGGGTGAGCGTAGCCAGGGTGGGACAGCAGTGCCGGGGCACGACAGGACCTCGGGGACCTCAAGGTGGGGACCTTCCCACTCTGGGTGCCCCCAAACTGAGAAGGGGACTGACATCCTGAGGCCCCCAAGGACCTCACCCAGCACCCAGAGCTCCCAGTCTAACCATTAAACCACAGCCTCACTCAGCACCTAGAGGGGACCACCTGGGGGAATCTCCCGGGTGCACCCCACACGGGGACGATGTGTCCCCACCCCAGCAGCCAGCCCCGCAGGACGCCCGGGTGCCCGCGCTCGCACCCACCCGCGTGGGGCTCTCCCTCGTTAATGTTTACTCGGGTTCGTTAGCGCCAGCACATCGCCATGGCAACCCTGCAAGCTGCGCGTCGCCATCCGCGCCACTGTCGTGAGGCTTGGGGACGTCCCCACGCGTGGGGTCACCGCGGGCACCCACCACCGCCACCACCTACCCCGGACATTTGGGGCTGGGGGACAGGGTGGGGAGCAAGGGGAGGCGGGACACACCAGGGTTCGCCACCTCCCCGCCGGGATGACACGGCTCGGTGTCACCCCGCCGGGGTGACAGCACCCGTCGCTCACCCCCAGAGCGCCACCGGCAAGCCAGGGCTGCAGGCGTGTGCGGGCACTGCCAACACGCCTCGGTGCTGCATTATTTATAAACTGGAGGAGCAGAGGGTTCGGCAGCAGCTGCAGAGCCCTTGCGGGCCACCCTGCCCGGCGTCACGCAGCCACCGAGCCCACCGGCACGGTGGCAGCGCAGTCCCGGCAGCCAGGAGGGACGATAGGGACAAGGCTGCCTGTGGGGCCGGCAGAGCCACGGGGCACCCAGATGTCACCCTGGCGTCCCCTTGGACGTTGCGGGTGGCTGGTGCAGCACGTGGGGATGTCTGGTGTGTCCCTGTGTCCCCTGTGCTGGCACAGCACCCCAACCTGCCTCCTGCCACCTCAGCCTTCCCGCTGCCACTCCAACCAGCTCCTGTCACAACCTCCCTCCTGCCACCCAACCTCCCTCTTGCCACCTCAACCTCCTTCTTGTCACCCCAACCTGCCCGCTGTCACCCCAGCCTGCTCCTGCCTCTGCGTGACCTCACTGCAGGTAGAGCTGGGTGATGGCAGCGAAGGGGTGTCCCCATGCCAGCCCCAGCCCCGTGGCACACGGCCGAGCCCCGGCTGCACCACAGCTCCGTGCACCAGGAGCAGGATGTGGCCCCAGCGTTTTCTCCCACCACGGGCTCTGTTGGCTACGGCAAACAGGTTTTCCTTAAGCTTTGCAGAATCCACCCACCTCCTCCCCCACTACGAGTCCCACCTCCAGGCTGATGGGGAGAAGGAAGGAGGGGGGTGAAAGGCTGAATTGGGGCTTTTAATTTTTCATTATTAATTTCCCATCGACGCCGAGAGGCGCCGGGGCTCTCTCAGCCGCCCCCAGCATCGCCCCCCGCGCTCCCGCGCGCTCTCCCGGAGCTCTGCACCGGCTGAAGCCGAGCCAGGCTGCCGATAGGATTAATTCTGCATGACTGCCCATCTCCGCGGGGGGATCTAAGACCCTCAGGCCTGCAGCAATCTTTAAAATTCCTCCAGCCCAACTTAATTCCCTCTTCCTGCAGAGCTGGCGCATCTGCTGCAGTCAGGCACAGAGAGAAGGAGACGGAGGGAGAGGGGGGGACGACGGGCACCCAGGACCGCCGTCGGCTCCGGCGCCAGGCAGTGGTCCTGCCGTGGTGGTCGTGGTCCTGCGTTGTCACTGTGGGGTCACCCAAAGCCACGCCAGTCACCCATCCCATCCCTGTGGGTGGTTTGTACCGGGGATGGGGGAAACTGAGTCACAATGGGGCAGCCCTGGATGCAGGGTTCCCCCCTGTTTCCCCCTGGACAGGGGATAGGTGCAGCCCCCTAAACTGTTGTCACCTGCCTGTCCCTGCTGGGACTCCCCAAAGCAGGAGACTGATGTAAAAATGGGGTTTTTTTCATCACCGATGAGCACTGTCTCTCCAAGTGGGTCTCATTCAGACCCCCCCACCCCACCCTCACCTTCCACTGTCCCAAAGGACAGACTGCCAGGGTCCAACATCATCTGGGGGCACTCAGGGCCCAAGATTCCCTGAATCTTGGAATGGCTTATAGAAACAGAGCTACCGCTTGGGAAAAGCAGCACGGGGGCAAAGCCTCCCCTCCTCAGCCTCTCCTCCAGAGGACAAGCACCCAGTGTCACCCGGAGGCTGTGCACACCCATCCCCGTGGGAACCCCTGCCCCTTCAGCCACCTCCCAACAGCGTCAGGACAAGGAGCCCGGCCAAGCTGGGGGGTGCTCCCCCCCAAGCCCCCGCCATGCACCGCGGCAGCCTGGGGATGGTGGCCCGTCCCCGCGCTTTGAAGGCTCAGCCGCCGCCACACCGAGGCTGGCAGCCGGCGGGCAGAGCTAACCTTCAGGGGGTGACGGGGAGAGGCCGTGGCAGGATGGAGGGATGGATGGAGGGCAGGATGGAGGAAAGGATGGAGGGATGGATGAAGGGATGCATGGAGGGATGCATGGAGGGATGGATGGATACAGCCAGCATGCTCCAAAGCCTGCTGCACCCACCATCCACCCAGCACCACGGCCGCCTTCCCGAGGTGTTGGCACAGCCGGATCCAGGAGAACCATCCCTTTTGCCTTCTTGCCTCCAAGTTGCCCAGCTCACCAGGCAGCCGAGGAGCACAGCCCGGCCCAGCTGCTGCCGGAGCTGCGGATACATGCATTTAAATCACTTATATCTTTACTTTCTCCTGCGCTGGCTGTGAGATGGGCTTTTTTTTGCATGCGTAATTAGGGGGTGGAACAGATGGTGGAGGGTTCGTTTAAAGTAATGCATCCATTAAAATAACCTTCGCTGTCGGGGACTGCGCTCCGACAGGGGCCTGTTTCACCAGGGGTGGTGGGGAGGGTGGGGGGGCTTTGTTTGGTGAGGAGGGGGCTGTTGGACATTGGGAAGGGGGACGGAGCGCACATTCCCTGTGGGATGCATTATCCTGGATCATGGGATGAGGGATACACCAACCCGTGCTGTCACGGATGGGTTAGGAAGGGAGTCAGGGCCAAACTACGATCAAACTGGGGGCAAACTGGAGTTGAACTGGTACTCTCCAGGGCTCAGTTTCCATGGCAATATGATGGCAGTGAGAGGGTGGGGACGCAAAACCCAGGTTGGGGAGGATGCCAACAGTTCTTGAGGCAGGCAGAGTGCTTGTGGGTACCCTGGGGTACCCTGTCCAGAGCTGCCCCCCGTGGGGACTGTGCCCACCTCTGTCACCCACCCACCACAGAACCCAAAATATGCCTGAGGAGGACACTGCCACGCAGCACCAGCCGCCTCTCCTGTTTCAAACCCCAGGTTCCTGGGAGAAGCAGGAGGGCTTTGTTCAGGCACCGGAGGAGCGGAGGCCAGAGAAAGCAGGAGTGCCCTGCCAGCTCTTGTGTTTCACTCCCAAGGAATGCCGGGGAGGGGAGGGGAACACTGCTCCCCCTCTTCCCGCCCCATTGGGCACCCAGCCCGGCTGCAGGGTGCTGAGGCTGAGAGGAAGAGGAGGGATGAAGGATGGGGAGGCGGGCGTCGATGCCGTGGTACCACCACGTGCAGCCGGGGCTGGCAGCGGGTGGACTGGGGAGGGGGGGACACG
Source organism: Picathartes gymnocephalus (assembly GCA_013390045.1). Taxonomy (NCBI): domain Eukaryota; kingdom Metazoa; phylum Chordata; class Aves; order Passeriformes; family Picathartidae; genus Picathartes; species Picathartes gymnocephalus. The sequence continues at coordinate 200,032 of WEKY01036666.1, forward strand.
CGATGACACACACCCGGGGTGACATGGTGATGCCGAGCCCTGCCTCGGTTGGAGCAAATAATTCTGAGCAAGAGCTGCCGAGCACATATCACACCCTTCTCTGGAAGGAAAGGAGGAGCACCCACTAAAGGAAAGGAGGGGTACCCACTAAATTTGGGGAGTCCAGAGAGGCCAGGGAAGAGGACGGGGAAAGGTGAGAGCAGCAGCAGCACCAGAGCCACCCATGCGTGTTCAAATATTTAGTGTGCACTTGCAAAGGTGCTTCTGCTGCCTTTAGGGCATCACTGCTTTGGAAGCATCAGAGAGGTGGGAACTGGGGGGATGGGGAACAAATGCCAGGGATGTGCTGCAGGGGGGGGTCTTTTTTTTTCCAGCTGGGCTGGGAGGGCCAAGGCACGGGCAGTCCAGGAAAGGCTGGGGTAAGCTCAGCTTTGCCCTGAGCCTGGCCCCTGCCTCATCGCCCCCTCCCTGGCCACAGCTCCCAGAGCCCATGGGACTGCACATCTCTCCATTCTCCTCCTCCTCCTCTTCCTCCAGTCCCACGAGCCTCACTGGTTCCCCACATTCCTGCTCACTGCCACCCTGGGGTGTCCCCAAGCACTGTCATGGCCCTGGGGGACAGCCGGTGGCTCTGGCAACGTGGCACATGACATCGACAGCAGCAGTGAAGTGCCGAGGGCAGCAGTGTCAGGTGCTGGAGCAAGGGACCAAGGGGACATGTGGGATAGCAGAGCTCAGTGGGGACCACTGGAGAGATGCCAACAGCCAAGAGGGGATCGTGGCAGGACGTGAATCATGGGGTGACAGAGGTCCCCATGCCAACAAGGTCCCCAGATCCTCCATTTTGACCTCTCCAGCCCCACACATGCATCAAGGAGGAGCTGCTGTGCTGGCAAAATGAGGGACACTGGGTTTTGCCCCATTCCCACATCATCTTCCGGCCACCAAGCCCCTGCCCCACCACCCCCACTCCTGCTCACTGATCCGAAATTCCCCCTGCTCACCCCTGTCCTCTCACTTGCCATCACCTTCCCATCACACGCCAGGCTCTCCCTTTGCCTCGCTGGGTGTTTTGCGAGCTCCCTTTGGTGCACCCCAGCACAGTGAGCTCTTCCAGCTCCCCAGCCAGCAATCCGCCGGGAAAAACCGGTCCCAAAAACCTTCCCCACATCCGCGCCAGCTCTGCGGGTCTGGGGGGGCCGCGGCCGGCCCCCTGCTCGCCAAGAACAATAGCGCCTTGTTCCAGCCCGGCTCCGTCCTCTCCTCCCTGGGCAAAGCCCTGGCCACTCTCACCTCTACGTTCCTCTCGCTGTTTCCCAGCTCCCTCCTGCCAAATCCCCGTTCCCGAGTGCTTCTCCTCCCCGCGGGTCCATATTAAGCTACATTCTCCTTTCAGCTGGGTGGAAAACAGCAGTAATAACCATGTGGAGAGAGCCGTGCCCCCCACCTCCACTTCCCTCCCACTTTGGGGTTCAAATTTCATTTCAGCAAAAAAGCTTCCCCCGCCTCCAATTTCTTCCCCCAAACCGAGTCGCTGTCGTCGCGTCTGATCTCGGCAGGGGCCGTATGGATGCTCAGCTCCTCCTGGTTCAGGATCTGCTGCCAATCTGGACCTCGCAAACTGGTTCTCACACAGCTCCCGCGTAGCACCTCCCTCCAAGCAGTTATTGTCCCTCCTCAGCCACCCCAACCTAGCTCACTCTCCTGCCACCCTGCTCCCTTGTCATCCTTCCATTCCATTCCCCTGCCACCTTGCTCCTCTGTCACCCTGCTCCCTGCCACCCCTCTCCCATGGCACCCTGTTCTCCTGCTCCTCCTTCATCCCACTCTCTGCCACCCTGATCCACTGTCACCCCATTCCCCTGTGACCCTACTCTCCCTGTCACCCTGTTTTGTTGACACCACACTCCATGCCACCCTGCCCTTCTGTCCCCCCACTTGCAACACCATCCCCGCTCCCTGTGCCATCATCAGGTGCTCCACAGGGTGCTGTGCTCCCCTCCTGCCCCTGCTTCTGCTGGGCACATCCAAACCAAACCAGACCGAACCAAACCAAACCAAACCAAACCAAACCAAACCAAACCAAACCAAACCAAACCAAACCACCGACTTCACCAGGCAAGATTTATTCCTGGTGTTTTCCCGGGGGACCAGTGGGGCTGGCAGCTGGCAGGGAGCAGAGCATCCCTGCTGCCTCCAGCCCGGCAGCCTCCTTCTTTCTTGCAGCTGAGGAGCTCATCTCCCTCGCCCAAGGCGCTTCATCCTCCTCCAGATATTTTAGGCCCAGGTTTTGCAAGGAATGTTCAGGCGCTGAGCCCAAGCCGATGCGCTGAAGTCAGCAGGAGGCGAAGAGGGAAGAGGAAACAGGGAAGAGGGAAGAGAGAAGAAGGGAGAGTGTGCGTGGGGCTTGAGGCCCTGGAGGCGGCAGTGACAGCACAGGAATGGGATGGAATGTGATGGGATGGCATGGCATGGCATGGCATGGCATGGCCTGGCATGGTGCTCCCTCTGCCTGAAGCTGGTTTAGCAGTGGGAAGGGCAGAGGATTGGAGCTGGAGGATTCCAGAACTGCTTCGCTCTCCCTCTGAGAGGATCAATAGCACATCCTGCCTCTCCCTGGTCTCCCCGCATTGTGCCAGGCCAGGCTGCACCAACACTCTCCCTCTGGCATGCCATGGGATTTGGAACGGGAAGGGGGATCCCCAACACTGTCACTCCTCTTCACTGGAGAAGGAAAGGAGGTATTTTTGACAGGGTGGTGTGTCCCCTGCCAACACCTGCCCAGACCCACCTTAGCACCCGGGATCTTCTCATCCCTCATGCCTATACATCAATCTTTACCTGCACACCAAACCCTTCCTGTGCACATCAATAGCTGCCTGCATACCAAACCCTGCCAGCACACCAAGCCCTGCCTGCAAACTAAACTCTGCCCATGCACACCAATCCCTGGCTGCACACCCTGTCTTGTAAACCTGCACAGGAAACCCTGCCCGCACACCAAACTCTACCTGCACACCAAACCCTTCCTGCACACCAGTGTCTGCCTGTGCACCAAACCCTGTCCACACACCCGACCTGCACATCAAACCCTGCCCACACAGCCAGCACTCCCAGGGCTGCCCATGCACGTGCTGACACCTCCCACTCACACTCCCCTTCCTGCTCGCACCCCACTGACCCCCGGCATGGCCCCAAAGACCCAGAACCTACCCAGCATCACCCCTCTGAGGCCAGCTCAGCGTCCGGGGGCTTTCTCGCTGCGCCGAGGGAGTCCCCGGCACACGCCAGCCCCTGTCACGGCCTCGCTGGCACGGCGCTGCCGACGTGCTCCGACAGGTGAGCCCCCGGGGCAGCGTTCCTGCCTGGGCCGGCAACTGTCCCCACCGGGCAGCCGGTTTGCCGGCATGTTCCTTCCCAGCACGTCCCTCCCTCCTTCCTTCCATATCCAGCCTCTCTCGGCCGGCAAAAGGGGGGAGCCGACAGATTTTAATGAGCTCCCCGGAGGCATCGCTCCGCACCCCCCATCCTCCCGCCTCTTCCCGCGCCCGGGAACCGATGCTCTGAAACACAACCCTCGGTGGCAAGCCTGGAAAAAAAACCACAGGGCACATTTCCCCCCGCCTTTTCCCTTCCCTCCTCGCCTCCCCCAGCTTTTTTCTGCTCTCCTGCCGATGCCAAAGACCCAGCCGGGCTCTTGTGCTTTCACTCGCAGCTGCAGCTGCCGATTTTCGCTGTAAGCCCTTGTGCCTAGAAGGCCCAGAGCGAGGGATTCTGGGACGCGGTGATTGAAGACAGCACCAGCACGGAGACCATTGCTCAGACTTTCCCTGTCTGTCGCCCCAACGCTCAACCCACAGAGAGGGAGGGAAAAAAAAAGAAAGAAAAAAGGAAAAAAATAAAGAAAGATGGAGAAGGAAAAAAAACCCCACCGGACTGGCATTCGCCCCTTCTCACCCATGCCGAGAACATGCTCTGCTGTGCCGGCACCGAGCACCCGAGCAGGCAGCACATAGTGATGGGGCGGGCCCCCCAGCCCTGTGACACCCTGGTGAACTCCGAATCCAACACCAAATCCCACCAGAAGCGCACTGGATCCCTCCCACCACGCAGCCCACTGTACATCACCCTAAAAACTCCCAGTGGGGAGCTAAGCACAGCCCAGTTATTTCCCTTTTGTGTTATTTTTAAGGAAAATAATAACAAGGCAGCTTTCGAGCCACTGTCTGCAGCACAGGGTGAATATTGGGGTGTGGGTGCGAGGGGGGGTGGCAAATGAGAACGATGTCAGGTCCTCCTGAGAAGCTGAACGCTCACCACAGCACTGGGGCTGCCAGGATGTGCCCCAGAGCCAAGCAAACATCCTGGGGACACGTCACCATGTCCCCACTGCATGCAGACCCCCCTGAGGAACGAGGTCTCCAGCACCCTGGGTGTCCAGACATGCCCGGGAAGGTCCCAGAGGATCAAATCCTTGCCCTCCAGTACGCGCAGGGGGCCAAGGCATGGCTCAGCATGTGCCCTGAGGCAGAGTGGGAACAACTCCAGCCGGGAAGGACGGATGGATGGACACGCGGTGGGGAGAGAGGGAACCAGGCTGTGACCCCACTCACCCCTATGCCGGCCAGAGAAGGGGGTGTGCTGAGCACCTCCCGGTCAGCTGAGCCCTCACATCCCAAAAAACTCCCCCAGCATCACCGGCTCCCCAGGGACCATGACCGGACCACATCACAGCCCCGAAGTTTGGCGGGCAGTGGGGCGGGGAGGGGACGGCGGGGCGGGAGGACACACATCTGCGGCGCATTCAGGGGCCATCCCGCATCCGGGCAGCCCGGCCACAGCCCAGCATCCAGCCGGCCGGCCTCAGGGGGGGAACGTTGCCGTATCACCAGGCAAAAATCCCCCCCACATCCCTCCCGCTCCTGTTACCGAGCCCGGAAGAAGGAAACAGCCCTCCCCACCGCTGCCCTGTTTACCAAGAGCTGGTTCCAAGCACTCGGGAGAATAGCAGGAGCATTTCAAGGCCCTGTTTCCACTCGGCTGACACACACTATTTATAGAAGCCCACAATTCTCCCAGAGCTTTCCTCGGGATCTCAGCAGAAATAGCCTGCCCCGGGTCTCTGCTGCCTCCTCTAAGGAGGCCAGGGCAGCGCCGGCCCCCCCAGGCTTCCCATAACCTTCCACTGGCTTCCATGGCTTCTCCTCTGCTGGCCGCCCCGCTCCGGGCATGTCCTTGGCTACCCCCTCCCCGCCACCTCCTGCCAACCCCTCGCCCCCAAACCATGTCCACCTCCTGCCCGACCGGCTCCCGGCGGGCGCGCGGTGGCTCTGGCCGGTGTCCGGGAGGGAACCGGACCGGGGCTGGCGGGCTGTACAGGGGACACGCCGACAGCCGAGCGAAAGCCACCTCCCGCCTGACTGCATCGGAGCGCGGCGGAGCCCCGGGGGACTCGCACCGGGGATGGAGTTGGCCTATTCAGGTTACAGAGACATGGCAGAGCGGAATTTGGCGCCGCGCCATCCCTTTTCCAGCCCCCCCTCCGCCCTCCTCTTCCACCCCCCGCTCCCCACCACCACCACCACCCTCCCCTGCAAATTCCACAGCCCAGCAGGAGAAGCCAGTGTAAGGGGACACCTGGGGGGGCGAGGAAAGGGGGAGAGGCTTGGGAGGGGGGCCTCGATTCAGACCACGGGGCCCCAATTTGGACCACGCGCCCCCGACTCTGAACCACGCCGGCACCAGGGTGGGAAAGCGAGCGGGGCAGGGTCCGTGCCCGTCACCCCGGGGTTCGCTTCTGCTCTCTGTCACGCCAGGATAAATCTGGAGTGACTCCACCGCGCGCTGTGGCACACAATGAGCTCACCCCGCTGCTTTTGGGGGACTCTCCCGGCAGCCACGGACAGAGGGGCTGGGATGCACGAGGCCACCTGGTCGTGGGCACAGCCACGTCGTCCCCCCAGCACGTAAACAAGCGGGGACTCAGGTGTCTCCACCTGCGTCGGCCTTGGGGACACCAAACACAGAGAGTCTGGCGTCAGCGTGACCCCGTGGGGTGACTCCAGCCCCCGCCAAAGCCATCGCGGTCCCCCGTGGTCCCTGTCGCAAGCACCGAGGGGCTGCGCGGGGGGGGGTTTAAATCAGCTGATCGATAAAAACAAATCAGAGGGGGGATGACAGGCACCGGAGTAACAACTGCTCGCCGAGCCCCGCGCCACGGACCACGCAACTTCACCGGCGGGGCCGGGGGGAGCCCCCCGCACGCCCCGCACCCCGCACCCTCCCGGGAGTGCCCCCCGCGGGGCAGCCCGCAGCTCCCCGGGGCCAGCCTGCCAGGGGAGGGGGGTGGGATGCTGTGCCCCGGGGGGTCCCCATGTTCTCCGGGGAGCCCCCCTGGCCCCCCGCGCTGTTGACAGGCTCTGCCTTCTAGCGGCCGGAGCCGGCTCTGACAGCTGTCACTCACAGCTCGCACCCGGGGGGGGCAGAGCTGGGGGTGTCCGGGGGGAGGCGGCCGAACTCGCGGAGATGGCAGCCCCCGCGCAATGAGGGGCTCGCCCCGGGCCCCCCGCGCCCGCACGCCCCTCCCCACCACAAGTGCCATTAAACTCCGGCAATTTGGCACCAACTCGCCGCGCAACTTCAGCGGAGGGGACGGCGCGGGGGGGGACACATACACGCGACACGCCGCCTCCTTCCCCCTCGCGCTCTGCCCAAAGGGGGTGTCCCATGTGTCCTCCCCCCTCCCAGCCCCACACAAAGGCGGGGGTCCCCGGTACTCACCCGCTGGCTCCTGCGCTCCGCGCCCCTCGGAGCCCGCCCGCTTGGGGAGGCTCCTGCCGCCCGCCGGGGCTGCGTCCTGACCGGCCGCGGGGGTCCCGGAGCCCTCGGCACCGCTCGCCACCTTCAACGAGAGCATTTCCAGCGCCTCCTGCTCACATTCTCCCCAGGCAACTCCGCTCCTGCCAGCCCGCCCCCTCCTCCGTCCCCTGCCTGCTCTTTCCTCCTTCCCTCTCCCCCCCCGCCACCCCTCTATTTTATTTTTTCCGGGATTTTCTCTCCCCTCTACCGCTTAGCTTATTTTTTTCCCCTTTTTTTC